>JAAEAF010003919.1:0-94832 GCA_011037195.1 Triatoma infestans
TCGGAGTAAAAAGTATATATAAACACTCTTTTATAGAAATGCAACGTTGTGTAAAAATTTCGAGTCAATCCATCGACTATTTTTCGAGTTTTGCGGCCACAAACAATACGGATGCTGAATTTTTATATATATAGATTTACTCGATATTCTGATCTATCCGGATGTACTTAAATCTAAACCCATTCACTCGCCTTTCATATCTCTCCTACTCAGAGTAAGTCTCCATATTACTTTTTGTTGTTTAAATAAACTCCACTTTCATACGTATTTTATCCTATTTATCAAATCTCCATAAAACCTGTCAAATAGAAACATGAACAATAAACAGGTTAAATCGAACAACAATAATCAAATTCTATATTAAAATAAAAAGTAAAAATAACAAAAGCTGACGAATAAATGTAAAACAATACATTTTGTTTGGTTAGCGAGACTGGCATCTCTTTCAATGTATATCCACCCAACTGTTCCGTCATATTGTGAGGCGTATGCTCTATGCATAAACAACCTCTTTGATGTTTTATTTCACCACAAAACTTTTTTTTCTCATTGGACAAAAGAAAAAAAAACTTCTGTGTATACAATACAAAAAAGAAAAAAAAAATCAACCCTTTACACAATCTTCTACTCTTCCCCCAACAAAAAGTAATTTCTTTTATTTAACCAATTACAAATTGTTACACATAAAAATGAATAATGAATAAAATATTTATATCTTCTTTTTCCTATTGCAGCAGAAAAATTAACACTTTTGATATAATGTCACTAAATAAACATTTTAAGAAAGGGAAGGGATTAGCTCAGTGGTAGAGCGCTGGACTAGCAACGCGGAGGTGCCGGGTTCGAATCCAGCATGCTGCCCTTAGTTTTTTTCTTCCTAGGAAACTCTACAGCTCACTGCCCAGTGACGGGCACTGTTGTCTCCAGATAGAGAACACTGCTTCGAGGCCGGGGGCACAACACATCTTTCAGATCGCAGTGCATATCCCCCTAATAAAAAAATAAAAAAAATCTTGGTATTTAATACTTCCAAAGTTAAGTCGTGTCAAATTTTCGAAATTGAGTTTTTACAAGAATTAAATGTTTTGAGGTTCTCTGAATATGGAAAAAAAATTTTTTTAGTAAAACTATAGCAACCACCCGGTTACTGTTGCGTGTTATAGTTATGCCTCAGGACTTGATTCAAATAAGAAAGCTCTAACGTAAGTAACAATCCTTTAGGAAGCATTTAACAAGTCAAAGCGTTCATTGGTTTGATTTACTAGCCGAATATCTCCGTTTCCGCGCCCATTTTCGTAAAAAACACTTCTGAGTTTCCGGGTTCTGATCGCGTCAATGGTTTGTTACAAACTAGTGTTTCGCGCATGTTGCAATGAGCCTCTTCAGGGTCGTTACACCTTGAAAGCAAATGGAACCTGAAGAGGCTCATTGCAATGTAGGCGAAATGTAGGTTTCTAGCAAACCACTGACGCGGTCTCAACCGGGAAACTCAAATGATACTTGCTTGTATAAATCCGCGTTTATAAATTACCGCATTAAAAAAAAAAAAGCCGCAGCTTCTGTCGTTTTCTATATTTCTCTTATTTAAAAACTTTTCCATGTCAACATATATCTCCTGTTTATAAAATATATAAATTCTCGGTTGTTTCATTTTACCTTAGTTCGGACACTACCTTTCTACTTTCTATTTATTTCTAGTAAAAAAAGAAGAGGAATTATTGCGATCGTGTCAAATTTTCGAAATTGAATTTCCACCGGAAACACAATTTTTGAGGTCCACTAAGTACGAATTTTTAGCAAATGATGTGCGTATGTGTGTAAACAGGATGCCTCAAAACCGAAAAATCACAGGAAACTTAAACTTGGAATTCCGTTTATTAGAAACCACCACCATATCTGACGATTAGGGCAAAATCAATCAACCGGAAGTGCGACTTCGCTGAATGTTTTTTTTTCTTCAGTTTTTCGCGATTTTCACGAAAATTGTTCCAACGATTAATCTTGGAAATTTTAACCTTGAATACTAACTACCTTATTATTATTATTATTAGACCGTGTGCCTGACGGCATGGGACCTAAGCCTATATGGCTTTTATCCACATATCGTAGCCTTAGTCTCCCCCAGTAACCTACTGGTTAGTCCACAATATATCCCAGGATATCCTTTAACTCCAGCTCGCCCAGGCAATCCTGCGAGGGTGGTGCCCTCCCAAATACGCTAAACCTAGTACCAGCGAAACGGGGGCACTGACATAGATAGTGATATACCGTTTCCCTGACTCCGTCATCGCAATTCTGACATGTGGGACTGACGTCCTTCCTATGTTAAACAAGTGACTAGACACCCAAATGTGTCCAGTCACTAGCCCATCAAGGTCCTCAGACCTGTCCTGCTAAGGGACAGGTTTAAGTCGAAACTCCCTGCTTAATTCCTTTTAAAAATCTTTTAGCTCGGAGCCACCCCTGCGTGTCCCCCCTCCAGCATTTCTCCAAGACTCTCGTCTTCCAAAGTCTAATCTGTTTATCTGTTTATAGCGAAACCTCTTAGTGACGGCAAGGACCAAAAAATGGTAATGATGATCCTTCCCTAGCCAACTGATCCACCCTCTCATTGCTCCCCTCTATACCCGCATGCCCAGGTATCCAATAGAGACGCACCTTACCCCTCCGAGCCAAAGCGTTAAGCCTTCTCCATCTTATAACTTTTATGTGAACATTTTCTCGGGAAAATTTAATTTTTTTTTAGGGTGTTCCGAGGGAACAGTAGCGTTATGTTTTTCTCTAAAGAATCACTTCAGTACAATGTATGGTTCTACCACCTATATAATATTAAGGATGTTGTAGGTGAGTTTAGTGGGGGCGCATCCTCGAGGCAGGAAACTGCCGGGAACCTCCCGGCTTGCTTCTCCTTTGAGAGGCCTGGAGAGGGGTGCCTCCACAGAGAGTTTAAATAAGAGCATTGAGGAGCATCTGCTGGCCTCTCCTGGTCGAAATGAGGGGACCGCTGAAAGGCGGACCCCGAGTGAGACCAAAACAAGGGAGTCCAGCAAAAAGAGGAAGAAGAAAAAGAAGAACGGTGCGGAGGAGACGCCAGAAAGCGTCCCTGAGGCTAAACGCCCGAAAGTGGAGAAGGCTAAGAAGCCACAGGTCGCCGTGGTCAGGGCAGATGGTGAAGTGATGACCGAGGACGACGCGGAGCACGTCAGAGCACAACTTGTGAGTGCTCTGGATGATACTCTGAGCAGGAAGGGCACCCCTGATGAAGGTTGGTGGCCACAATTTGAAGAGTCCGGCGTGGTAAGTGAGGGCATGTTCCTCATCACTTGCGGCGACGAGAGGACTAGGGTTTGGACAGCCAGGCAGGCTATCACACCCAGAGGTGACATCCAGTACGTCATGTTGGAGGGAGAGGACATCCCAAAGATGATCAGGGTATCAGTTTGGGTGCCAGGCAAGAGGTGTCCGCTGGAGAGATTCTTGGAACGCTTGGCAGGGCAAAATCCTGGTCTGCGAACCGATCTTTGGAGAGTGCTCTGCTCCTTCGAGAAAGATAAAGGTATGTGGATGGTCTTCTTTATAGATCCCCATTCACTCCGGATTCTAGAGGAGAAGGAATGGAGACCCTACTACGAGTTGACTCGGATCACCTTCAAAAGGATGGAGGAGAAGCAACGAGGCCAGTCTGGCAAGGAGGAGAGTGAAGGAAAGTAACTATGTTCTGTGTGTACCAATATAATACACACAGGAGCAGGGAAGTTGTAGCGGAGATGGTGAAGTCATAAGGGACACACCCTTAATGGTAGGTTTAATTCAGGAGCCCTATACCATCCGAGGCAGTGTGGTCGGATGGGTGGTATGGGGTTGAGAACATTTTATGATTGTGGAGTAGATAGGCCCAGGACCTGTGTCCTGGCGTCTAAGCATATGGAGTGTTCAATGTTAAGAGAGTTTTGTTCTAGAGACCTGACGGCAGTTTCGATTAGGATAGGAGAGGCAGTAGTAGGCAGACTGCGTTGGCGTCGGCCTACCTACCCTATGATTCAGAGGAGCCACCACCTGGTCAGGAAGTGGAGTATTTGGTGGAGTGGTGTGAAAAGGAGAACCTGCCATTGCTGGTCGGATTCGATGCCAACTCACACAACACGCTGTGGGAAGCAGCGACACCAACCGGCGCGGGGTAACACTGGCGGAGTTTTTGGTAAGTAGAAACCTTTTTCTTTTAAATAGAGGTAAGAAACCTACCTTTGTTATTAGGAACAGGGAAGAAGTTATAGATATAACGGTGGCTTCCAGGCAATTTCTGTCCTGGATGACAGGACGTTGTCTGATCATAGAGGTATTAGAATCACCCTGCATCTTGGGATGAGAGAGGTGAAGAAGTTCCGAAATCCGAGGAGAACTGACTAGGGCAGTTTTGCCTCGGCCTTGGGGAATGATAGGTTAGGTCCGGGTAGACCGCCAGCTGAGGGGGAAGACCTGGATCGGAGAGTGGATCGTACCACTCGCAAGATTGTTCGCGCATATGAGACTTCATGCCCTGAGCATGAGGTATTGCATAGGAAGGTCCAGTGGTGGACGGTCCGACTAACTGCCTTAAATAGACAGATGAGGCGGCTAAGGAGAAAGGCTAGGGGGAGTAATGCGGAGGAGGATTGGGAACGGTTCATTGAGACCAAGCGAGAGTATAAAAGGGAGATTCGGAGAACGAAGAGAGACTCTTGGAGGACCTTCTGCGAAACCTTGGAGGGGGAACAGGAGGCAAACCGGGTCTTTAGTTTCTAGGCAAGAGCGGGGAGATGTCGTTGGACAGTATTAGGAGGCCTGACGGACAGATCACCTATGACCATAATGAGGTGTTACGGGTGATGCTGGATAGACATTTACCGGATAATGTGGAGTATGTTGGAGAGTGCGCAGGTGTTTCACCCGTTGTACAGGGAGTGAATTTACAGGGTAAGGAGTTGGCAAGTAAAGTGGTTACTTTAAAGAGGGCGAGTTGGATATTCGCTACGTTTGGTAAATTCAAGTCGCCGGGTATGGATGGTCTGTACCCGGTACTGATTCAGGAAAGTTGGAACATGTTCGGTAGTACATGGGTAGAAATACTGAGGGATAGCCTCAGTTCGGGCTACATCCCTCGGGCTTGGAGAGTTAGTAGGGTCGCGTTCATTCCCAAACCGGGAAAGTTGGACTATCTAGACCCTAAAGCTTATAGGCCAATCAGCCTGGCGTCCTTCATGTTAAAGGGCTTAGAGAGGCTGGTTGACCTTTTCTTAATGGAGGATTGCGACTTAAAGAGTACCTTCCATGGGAATCAGCATGCCTATTTGGCGGGGAGGTCAACGGAGACTGCGCTCCATAATTTGGTAGGGAGAATTGAACGTACGTGGAGTCTAAAGAGTACGCGATGGGATCCTTCTTCGATATTGAGGGGGCTTTCGACAGCGTGGCCCATGATAGAATTAGAGTGTTATTAGAGGAGACGGGAGTGAATGGGACCCTGGTTAGATGGATAGGCAACCTCCTGACTTCGAGGGTTGTCTATTCTCGTTTGGGAGTTGCGGAGAGAAGGGTGAAAGCCAGTAGGGGCTTTCCCCAAGGTGGGAGTTTGTCTCCTCATTTGTGGTGCCTCATCGTTGATGAGCTACTTTGGGAGATGAACCGTAGGGGATTTTACCTGCAGATGTATTCCGATGATGGGGTAATCTTAATCACAGGGAAGCATCTGAGTGTGGTGAGTGACTTGATGCAGTCGGCGTTATCTTACGTGGAGCAGTGGTGTGGGAATTATGGCTTGTCCGTTAACCCAGACAAAAGTTCTTCAGTTCTATTTACTAGGAAGAGGAAATTGGAAGGGCTTAGGAGAACTAGGCTCTTCGGTAAGGAATTGCAAATTTGCAGCGAGGTTAAATATTTGGGGGTCCTCATCAACAATAAGCTGAATTGGCGGGCCCACATTGAGTATATTTGTGAGAAAAGGCAGAAGGTATTCTGGCAGTGTAGGAGATTAGCGGGTAAAACCTGGGGAGTTAATCCCCGAGGTATCCACTGGATTTACGAGAAGTTGGTGAAGCCAAGGATGCTGTATGCATCTGTGGTGTGGTGGTCTGGCTCCTTGGTGGGGAGGAATAGCAAGAAGCTGTTGGGAGTACAGCGCATGGCCTGTTTGGCTATTACTGGCGCGATGAGAACGACACCGACGGTGGCATTAGAGATGTTGCTGGGGCTAATCCCCCTACAGTATGTGGTAGTGGGAGAGGCAATGAAAGGGTACCTCAGAATGAGGTGCAAGGGAGAATGGGTAAGGGGAAGGGAGAACCTTCCGGGGGGATCACACTAAGATTGAGGACGAAATTTGGCGAGTGGACCGATTTCTGCTATCCAAACTTGATGAGATGGGCAAGAAATGGGGATTTGAGAGAGATTATGAGATTACGATTGGCAGTATAGGGGATGATAACCTCACGAGGCCAACGGAGTCGGGCAGCGGTATTATTCGCTGCTATTCAGATGGCTCTAGGCAGGAGGGCACTGGCCTGTCGGGGGCGGGAGCATGGTTTCAGGAGTTGGATAGAGGGAGTTCGGTGGCCTTGGGTGGGTTGGCCACGGTCTTTCAGGCAGAGGTGGTGGGCATTATTGAATGCTGCCACCTGGTGGGGGAGTGGCAGGGAGAGTTCAAGGAAGTGCGGATTTTCTCGGACAGCCAAGCCGCACTAAGGGCTTTGAGTAAGCCTTGGTGGAGTTCGAAATTAGTGGGAGAATGTCGGAGGAAGCTCAACGCTTTGGCTCGGAGGGGTAAGGTGCATCTCTATTGGATACCCGGACATGCGGGAATAGAGGGCAATGAGAGGGCGGATCGGCTGGCCAGGGAGGGCTCGTCGTTACCATTTTATGGTCCTGACCAGCCCTGGCCGTTACAAAGACGTTTCGCGACAAACAGATTAGACTTTGGAGACGGGAGCTTTGGAGAAACGCTGGGGGGACACGCAGGGGTGCCTCCAAGCTAAAAGATTTATTAAGGCAAGCAAGCAGGGAATCTCGGAGTATCTCCTGTCTCTTAGTAGGACGGGTTTGAGGACCTTGGTAGGAATAGTGAAGTAACACTTGGGTGCACAGTCACTTGTTCAACATAGGGAAGACGCGGAGTCCCATTTGTCAGAATTGTGATGACGGAGTTAGGGAAACGGTGTATCACTACTTATGTCAGTGTCCCCGTTTCGCTGGAACAAGGTTTCGTATATTTGGGAGGACACCACTCTCGCAGGATTGCCTGGGCGAGTTGGAGTTTGGGGATATCTTGAGATATTGTAGATTAACCGGCAAGTTACCGGGGGAGATTAATTAAGGGGTTACGGGGGGTATCGGGGGGATAAGAGCCACATAGGCTTAGGTCCCGCGCCTTTCGGGCACCCGTTCTGATAATAATAATAATAGTACCAGCGAAACGGGGGCACTGACATAGATAGTGATATACCGTTTCCCTGACTCCGTCATCGCAATTCTGACATGTGGGACTGACGTCCTTCCTATGTTAAACAAGTGACTAGACACCCAAATGTGTCCAGTCACTAACCCATCAAGGTCCTCAGACCTGTCCTGCTAAGGGACAGGTTTAAGTCGAAACTCCCTGCTTAATTCTTTTTAAAAATATTTTAGCTCGGAGCGACCCCTGTGTGTCCCCCCTCCAGCATTTCTCCAAGACTCTCGTCTTCCAAAGTCTAATCTGTTTATCGCGAAACCTCTTAGTGACGGCAAGTACCAAAAAATGGTAATGATGATCCTTCCCTAGCCAACTGATCCACCCTCTCATTGCTCCCCTCTATACCCGCATGCCCAGGTATCCAATAGAGACGCACCTTACCCCTCCGAGCCAAAGCGTTAAGCCTTCTCCACCTTATAACTTTTATGTGAACATTTTCTCGGGAAAATTTAATTTTTTTAGGGTGTTCCGAGGGAACAGTAGCGTTATGTTTTTCTCTAAAGAATCACTTCAGTACAATGTATGGTTCTACCACCTATATAATATTAATTTACATTAGAAACATTGAGTGAATTCCAAATTTGAAGTAAATTGAACACTACTTGCGGAAGCCAACGTAAAAGTTTACAGTAAGATAGTTGAATTAATTGTACAAAGTTGAATTTATGTTGAATTTATTGTAAAATTTATTGTTGATAGTATACAAATAAAAATTTAGCATTTGAAGTATACACATATGATAAATTATGAATTTTAAATTAGGATTACTCTTCATTAGATTTAGGTTTCAAGGAAGTGCGAGGAATATCGAGTACTCCACCCCCACAGAATGAATGAGTGTATGAATGTAGATAGGAAATTTAATAATTTGTGCGAACGTATTTATTACTATGAATGTATTTACTAGTGAGAATGGATTTGTAGGTTAGAGCGTAAATCATATGTGAGTAAGTTATGTAGATAGTTGTATATAGTTTTAAATTAGGATTAGATTTAACGGGATGAGAGGAATATCAAGTACTCCATCCAACATTAGGATAGCCTTTAGGTCATTATAAGACTACTATTATAAGTATAATAGATGTATACTTCAATAGCCGTAGATGCTAAAGCAAAAAAAAAAAAGAAAAAGTAAATTGAAAACCCAACTTACAAAATTGGTTTTGTAGTTTTCTAGTTTTCTCGAAAACGGCTACAACGATTTTCTTTAAACTTGAAATGCTCACTGAAACGGATAAAACGTATCACTTTTATTTGAATCATTTTTCCATAAAAATTGACTTTCGAGGGATTTTGGGACCACTTGTTTTTAAATTTATTTTGTGATAAGGATGCCCACAATGTCCACTCAGATATTTTAGGCACCACCACGCATCTGACACGAAGTTTTCGGGTAAAATCCATCAACTAAAAGTGCGCTTTACCGGATTTTTTTTTTTTTTTCAGTTTTTCGTGATTTCTCAAAAACTACATTGAGTCCTACTTCCTTATGGCCAGAGATTATGCATAGATTTTACGAATGTCCTTCAGGTGAATTTTCTTTCAGAATGATACCTTTAGATTTTTTTTTTTTTTTTACTACTGGAACACTATAGCAACCACCCAGTTATTGTTCCTTGTTGTTATAGTTATGCCTCAAGAGTCGATTCAAGTTAAGAAAAAGCTCTAACGTAAGTAACAATCCTTTGTGTAACGGCAAGAGAGAGAACACAAGCCCGACCGAGAGAAAACAGACTATCTCTGACTTAAGCAGGCTAGAGTGGGGGAACCTGTATATAAGCGAGTGAGAGACTTAAAGATCTGTATCGATCTATCAGATTCAGCCATACATCGCATCGTGTCATATCTCTACTCTTACCTTTTATTCTATAAAATCATTACAGTCCAGTGCAGTTTCTTTATTATAACAGTGTCTTCATATCTAGTCTAATTAATCAATCCCAATTTCTCTCCTCATCAACGCCATTTTACTTTGGAAGCATTTAACAATTCCAAGCGTTCATGTTTGATTTGCTAGCCGAATATCTCTGTTTTTGCGGCCATTTTCATGAAAAACACTTCTGAGTTTCCGGGTTGTGATCGCGTCAATGGTTTGTTAGAAACTGGCATTTCGCGCATATTGCAATGAGCTACTTCAAGGTAGTTACACCTTGAAAGCTAATGGAACCTGAAGAGGCTCATTGCAATATGGGCGAAAACCACTGGCGCGGTCTCAACCGGGAAACTCGAAGTGTTTCTTAATAGGGTACTGTAAAAAAATCGATTTACCTAAAAGTACCGGTAATTAATTAGTGAAATTGTGTAATGCACAATTTAATTTAAACGGTCGCTCTTTTATGCGAACATTTAATTGAACATTTACATTAGTAAATTGTTGACCAATCTTAATTAAGTGTCAACTTTTCTATTTAGTTTTCCACATTTTTTTATTCATTATAATTTGGGGAAACATTTATTTTTCTGGGAATTAGAAGTAAGCCAGCATTAAATTTATCTATTTAACGGTTAATAAAATAAATGCAAATAGACCCATTAAATAGTCTTGTCTTAATATTAAAACCAAGGCTAGATTTAATATAGGATTACTTTAAAAAAAAAGCTTATTAAAGAGCATACTTAAAACAACCACGCCTGAAGTTAAATTTATAATGAAAGGGGGAGTTTATCTCTTTTTAATAATATAAACTAAAAAAAAATAAAAAGAGCAAATATATTTTTTTATACTTACCTATGTATATAATAAAAAACGAATTTGAAGTGTTTGTGAGGTCAGTTAGAGGCTACGTTGAAGATCGATATGACATACATTGCCACATTGTACTAACCATTCTGAGCTTGTTCACTCTCTTTTATGTACTACCTTATATAAAAACATATCCATTCTAATTCAACAACAATTCCCTTTCTTTTTTTTCATAGACCTTTATTGTTATTTTAAATTTTATTTCTTGTAAAAAAAAAATATAATAAAAAAAAAACTTCCTTAAAACTTGTGACAAAAGACAAATTTATAATCAACTCTCTTGTATTGTTAAGATTCTCTGAAGTGGAATGAGACGTAAGCAGAACCATGAAGGGTGAATATTATTTTTTTCTCCCTTATCTTTCTTTTAGGCCCTTGAAAAAATATATACGTATATATATATTAAAAAATAAAAAATAATAAAAAGTAATAAAAACAAAAACTTTTTTAAAGTATTTTCTTTTCTTTTAAAATTTAAATAAATAAGATATAAAATATATCGTTAACAAATTTTTGTAATGAAATAATAATCATTAATGCAACAAATTTTATAATTTTTAAAAATGGAAATAAGTTCTGTTACATTTTCCAGCACTTGGTGTTGGCTATTTACGGCAAACAACACAAAAAATCTGGTGTGAAACATTCACACAACTTTCTCTTACTCATGTTCTCAAAATTATAATTGACAAAGGTTATAAGTTTGTGTACCAAATATAACGAAATTCGTCGAAAACTGAAAAAAACTGTTCAGTAAAAGCGCACTTCCGGTTGACAAATTTTCTTAAAACTTGGAATTTAGGACATCTATTTATTTCTAATTAATTTTGTTTGGATGATAGAATTGTATAATCAACTATGATACCAATTTAGAGGAAGCTGTAACCCCACCCCTCCACTAAAAGTGCCCTTAAATGAATTTTCCCAGAGAAATGTTTTAAATAAAAGTTATAGATCTTTGTATGTTTAGTTTATATTAGTTGTTTCAAGAAAATCATCGGAGCCTTTTTTGAGAAAATCGCGAAAACGTAAAAAAAAAACAACTAGTAAAGTGGTACTTCCGGTTGAGGAATTTTGACAGATGACCCCACTGTCCGGATCCCATGGTGATACCTAAACGGAATATCAAGTTTGAACTTTCTACGATTTATCGTTTTTGAGCTATGCTGTTCACATTCATACACATACACACACACACACACATACCATTTGCTAAAAACCACTTTTTTGGACTCAGGGGACCTCAAAACGGATATTTCCGGAGTTACTAGGAGTAAGAGAAAAGTAAAAATATTAGATCTGTTCTCATGCAACCACGCCACAAATATACTAATTCTAGATTCCAGAACGCCTCAAGTAGGTTAATGCACATTACATAAAAAGGCAGGCCTTCCGGTTTCATCTTACATCGTCTACATTTCAGTGATTGAACGCAAGGATTGAGGCAGAAGGTATTTTTTTCAATCCAATGTTTGGTACTAGTATTTCTACACCGAATGCTAGCAATATTGTTCTTGAGCAAGGTGTACACAATCACCAAAAAAACGTGAGCGGTTTCATTCCGGTCTGCTACACTTTTTACACAGTAGATTCTCCACAAAACCCATGTATAAATGTTTCTTAAGTAGGCGGTGTTCAAGGACAGTGATCCTCCTCAATTCTATTAAGGAGATGCCCCGTGAGGGAGCTTACTGGGCCCTCCCGATAACATGGATTGCCTCTGTCCCTAAACACTTCCTCTATTAGAGTGTGCTTTCTTGTGAGCCAATAGCTTAATAGCTCCAAACCCAGTCCTATAAGAGAAGCCGCAGAAAAATGCATATGTTCAATAGGGCTTCGTCCTTTTCTAATTTGTCAGCCCTTCCCTGTTACCTTCACTTTCTCTGTGCCTGATACCCAACTAAAATAAGTTTTTAGTTTTAATATAAAAATTTTATGATTTTTGCAATAAAAAAAATGGCTTCAGTCACATTTTCCACCACTTTTTGTTGCTATCTACCATAAATAAAGGGAAATGATTGAATCAGCAACCATGGCAAAACTCGAAGTGGAATGGACCACTAAAAAAGAGGCCTTCTTGTCACAAAACTTAAGAATTGAATAGCATTTTTTGTTTATGGCTGGTTTTTTAGTGACTGCGTAAAAGTGTGAAACATCCTTGTTATGCTCCCCTTAAGTTTCAACTTCAAAAAGGCCAAAAATCCGTCTGTTTGTTAGAAGAGGAAATAATTATTCAATCTGTATAACGATATAACAGCGGATACATAATTTCCTTTTTATCTAAATGAAATTAAATAAACTGTATACACTATCAATGGTTCTGGTTTCTGTATTCACTCCAAATGCTCATTTTTTTAATCCCCAACTCTACCATTTAAAATGACTCAACACTTTTATGAAGTAAAATATAAATTTAATACATGAAATGAAATAAAAAATTTTACTTCAATGGTTATTTTTTATTTTAAAGAAGTAAGAAGCATAAGGCATCTGTATGGCGAAGTTAGACAGCCAAGAATTGTTTGGTCAACTAGGACATCCTATTATCAAACTTGCAATATATGTTGCATATATGATATAAAGTACACAATAGCACGATTTCTCTAGTAACATGTATAGTATGATAGTATCACGCCAACGAGGGGACTGGGGCAGGGGTGGTTGGTCCAAGGATCAAGCACTCTGAACCCATGTGTAAATTTCCAGTATCTTCCAGGCGGATATATACGCTATTGGAAGATGTGTACAATTTATCCTGTACAATTTATCCTCGATAGGGGATACAGGAACCAGGAGATTCTTATCCTTTCCGATAGTCAAGCAACCATTAGAGCATTGAGTGCATCAGTTATCGACTCTAAAATGGTCTGGAAATGCCTAGATAAACTTAATAACCTAGGCAGGAGAAACAAAGTTGTGCTTTGGTGGGTGCCGGGGCATGTTGGCATTGAAGGGAATGAGATGGCCGACGTCCTGGCCAAGATAGGCGCTACATATCCACTTCTAGGGCCGGAACCTTTTTGTGGGGTTAGCGACCAGTTTCTGTTGGAGTAACTTAGGAAGAAGAGGAGACAAGGAGATCTCAACTCTGGTACTCCCTCCCCGGTTTGCGGCAGGCCAAGATCTGCTTGGGAAATTATAACCGACGGAGATCGGAGGCCCGCATTGAATTGAGCAAGAACAAGCTCCGCGTTCTTACGGGTTTCCTCACGGGGCATTGCCGACTTAGAGGGCACCTGGTGAAGATGGGTTTGGAAAGTGATAGCTCATGCAAATTCTGTGTGGAGCTGGAGGAAACTCCATTATATCACCTAACAGACTGCGAGGCTGCCACTCATAGAAGGTTCAAGAACCTAGGTAGCTACCAGGTGGAGGAGGGGGATATACCCTCCTCTGGAGCCCGTCAGGATAATGGGATTCCTTAGGGATCTCAGACTGTTGGAGGTTTTGTAGAAAGGATGTTCAGCTGGAACATCTGTTCGGATGCTGTGGGCAAGCCTGCGGCACCCAGGGGGCATAGCACAATAGACCGGAAAGGTCGCAGTGCATTGGCCCCTGCTTCAAAAAAAAAAAAAGAAATGATGGTATCACACACACTATCAGTACTTCCTTTCCAACATGCAAGTTAACACCACTGTCGCCACTTCTTCTGAGCTAGTCATGGGGAACAACAAGCTCCGCTCAAATCAGGATTCCTTTTTTAAGAAATACAGACGTGTTCAAGAATATTTCTATTACTAGTCTATCAGCGGAGTATTTTTATCAGTAACTAGTTGAACTTACGAGTTGGCATTAACAATCTACATCAACGCTCTCACTTTACTGATAACTATATTATATGCTAAAAACTGATTCCCTGAGGAACCACAAATAGATCTTTAAGATCGTAGTGGATTAGGCTTTATAGCCACTCTCCATACAGTTAATTCTAAACCACTATCAAGTTTCAATTAAAGTATTAAAGTAATAAGTCCAAAATGACTTCTTTTTTTTTCTTTTTATTTCAAGACTGAATATATGGGGGGCGTAAGGAGGGAAAATGGAAGTTCCATTTCTGTAAAAGGAAGAATTTATAAGGTAATGTTCTATTAAAAAGCCTGGTAGAAAGAAAGAAACGAAGTAGAATCTGCTTCATCAATATGTTGATACAAATAGAATATTGGTTTTCTCCTTCGACAACACATCAGAAAGGTAGTCCTTTTAAATTGGATTTCTCCCTGTTGGTAAAGGATAAACAATAAGGATTTCTACTGAGGAATCCACGGTCCTGCTATGTCGAGCACTGAATATGAAGTAAATATATTTAAATATATCTTCACACTTCTTTGTGTCTAGAACATTTTGTTATGAGCTCAGAAAAATCTAGTCCGAAACAGTCATATTGCTTCCTTCTTACACCAAATTTTACTAATTTTAATTGATAATTTTTTTTTTAATCTGGGATGTTTAATAAACCTACAGTTTACATACCTATGGAAATACCTGTTTTGAGGATCTCTGAGTCCATAAAAGTGTTTTATAGCAATTAATCTGTGTGTCTGTCTGTCTATATGTGTGTGGGACAGCATATCTCAAAAAAGAAATATAATAGAATATTCAAACCTATTATTTCGTTAACGTGTTTACCAAGCTTTTCGTAAAAAAAAAATGTGTTCAACCGGAAGTCCCAATTTATTAAATGGTTTTTTCCGTTTTTGTGATTTTCTTGAAAATAGCTCCAATGATTTTTTTTTCCAAACTTTGCTACATCAACTACACATACAATGATCTACAACTTTTATTTGAAGCATTTCTCCGGGAAAATTCATTTAAGAGTACTTTTTTTGGACGGGTGGGGTAAGGTTTTCTTCTAAAGTGATATTGTAGTTTATTACACAATTCTATCATCTAAATAATATTAATTAGAATTAAATATGTTGTTGATATGCTGAGTTTGAAGATAATCGGATTACCGGAAGTACGTTTTTATTGACAAGTATTTTTACGTTTTCTGCTATTTTCTCAAAAATGGTTCCAATGATTTTCGTTAATCTTGGATATATTAACTACTCATTCAAAGAGCTATAACTTTTATTTGAAACATTTCTTCAGGTAAATTCATTTAAGGCCACCTTTGGCGGAGTGGTGGAGTTACGGTTTCTTCTTAAGTGCTATTTTGATTCGACAATGTGCTATGCAATTCTGTCAACTAAATAATATTAATTGAAATTATTATATTTGCCAAAATTCCCGAAGAAAATTGGCTGAGTGGAAGTGCGACTTTACTGAATAGGTATTTCCGGCTTTTGTGATTTTTCTCCATAAAAATGCCGACGGTTTTAAACACTAATAAGAATTGTAAGTGTGAAGAAAATTTACCATTTCGCAGTAAGAGAAAGTTGTGTGAGTGTTTCACACCAGATTTTATTTTTTTGGTTCTGAAACACCCATAAAAGTAATATTTATTAAGGATTAGAGATGATAACAAGATTTCTTCATGTTTAAATCATTTTTAATACTTATCTCCTTATTTGCTGGCAGTTGCCATGGGTATTTGTGCAAATCTGTAATCGAATTAACCTGCTGAACAAGACCATTAGATGAGTTGAGATGAAAATTCAGTGAGAGGGCGGTTCATGCAATAGATTTTAAAACAGCATTACTTGAATTTGAAAATCTTGAATCAATAAAACTTAGTTATCAACTTCAGGGCCTTGCATTCACGCTAGTATTTTACTACCTGTTTCATTGTATCCATTAAATTTGAAAACATGTTTCTATTTCCTTCATGCCTCATCTTCTTTGTATCACTTAATCGATTGACATATATAGCCAACTTCTTTCTATGTTGTTACCATATAAAACTTTTCTCATAAGAGCATTTTGCTGTAATTTGTCTATGATACTGTACATAATACTATACTTCTAAAGTGCTATCATGGTTGATTATACAAGTACAACGCTACCAACTAAACAAAATTAATTAGAAATAAAGAGATGGCCAAAATTCCGAGTTTTAAGAAAATTAGTAAACCGGAAGTAGTGTTTTTACTGAAAAGTTTTTTTTTTTTTTTCAGTTTTCGCGATTTTCTCTATAAAAACATCGATGAATTTTATTAAATTTGTTATACTAACTATAAAATTGGTCAATTACAATTTTGGTCAATAATATGTTTTAATTTTTAAGATACAATTTTCTATATTTCCGTATTTTTTGTTTTGTAGTTCCTGAGGAAGGTCACCAAAGGTGTCCGAAACGTCGAATAACCTTTTTTAAAAATAAAAAGTTCTTCTTTAGCCACAGCCAACTAATTTTTTGCTTGTTTAAATAACCATTGTTTTACATAGAATAAGAAATAATTTAATGCGTTAAAATTGCTTTGTGCATGCCTCGGACGGCCAGTTTGAAATCAGTTGGTGCTTTGGGGTGTGACTGCTATGATAGTATTCCAAACGGTTAGCAAACAGTTTAAAAAACAGCACAAACACATTATTCTGAGTTGGAAACCGTTTGAGTTTGAGAAATTGCTGCGCAAACAGTTTGAGAAATCGGTGGGCATGCTCCTGACGGCTTGGGTCTGCTGCACGAACAAACCTAAAATTACCCAAATACTAACTATTATATATATATATATATTCATTTAAGACGCTTTAACATCTATGATCATTGGCGCCCGGGAGCTTTCTCAGTGCAATGCCGGCCTCCGGAAGTGTTCTGTTATTACATACAACACTGTCCATGACTGACCATCAAGAAAAAATCTAAGGTAGCATAGCTGGACTCGAACCCGGGTCCTTCGCGTGGGAGTCCAGTATGCTAACCACTTAGCTATTCCCTTTCCTTTTGCATGTCGTGACCTAAATACAAATTATTATTATGATATTGTAATGCAAGTGTTATAACATTATACTTAAGATCACGTTTTCTACACCAAGGTATTTAGCAAACTGGATAGGTCTATTAATTATTTGAGTAGTTGTGATCTTTTCCAGTTTTAATTAACTACAATATATGAAGGTTCCCAATATTTTGGGTAATATTGTATTATTATTCTATTTGTAACGTAGATAATATAGACAATAGCTTTTTTTGGAAGATTTTTTAATTAAATTATTGTTATTTGTATCTGAGCCAGGGAATTTTTTATTTTCAATTTCTTAATCATTTTTTTAAACACTAGTTAATTTATAATCAGTTGGCCGACAGTATTGTTAGTCGTAAATATTCGTTAACTTTTATTACTACATTATACTATAGTGATGTTTCTTAATCTGTTTATATAATAGGTTATTTCTATAAGATCGTTTTTTGTTTATTTACATTTTCAAAACGCTGAGTTAGTGCATTAGCCTTATCTTTTTTCTCATAAGCATATTGCTAGATTCTTAGTAATGTGTGTGTGTGTGTGTGTGTGTGCGATATTTACTTTACTATCTTTTATTTTCTCAACTGTCTGTCTACAACGTATAAACGTATGTTTTTACCATTATTTAAGTGGATTTTTTTATTATAAGTTCTATGAATGAAAGTTTTTAGTGTAATTAAGTTTTTCAACAATAATTGTTAATGGAAGAAATTCTGGCAAAAGTAAGTGAGGGGGGAGGGGCGAAAATCGTTAATAACAGATCGCTAATTTTTTGACAGAAAAAAAGAAGATATCCGGCATGTTATGCCATAATTCAAAATATTGTGCTTTCAAAGTGGCATTCTGGGAACAATTGATGGACGTTCCAATTTTTCAGTATGCCTACGCATATTCATAAATTTGACCGCCCAAATTTTATTAGATCAATAGTAGATCAATAATCTGTATTTCTAAATTTTCCAACTTTTCACTCTATGAACAGAAAAGATCATAGTCGAAATCCTGTATATATGTGGATAAATATTAATATTTGTAACAGCAATCAAAGAGAGTAGAGAGAAGAGAAACGAACGCAACCACTCTCTCGGACTGGAGTGGGAGAAACCAGATAAATACAACAACGGACAGTCTAGAAAAAAAGGAGAGTTCACTAGAGTTCAACATCTCGCCAGTCACTACATGTTATTCCACTCTACCTTAACCATTCTCTACTGTAAAGTCCAGGCAGACTGTATCTCTTTATTATAATATACTAGTTAACCAGTGTTAACAAAGTCTTTTCATTGAATCAACCAGACTCAAATTCTCTCCACCTAAATCATCCATTATATATTTAATATTTTATAATTTTTCAATTCTTTTTTTTAAAACTATGATATCTTTTATTTTGAAATGATGAAAATTGTTATTTATTAAAACAAAAAAAAAAATATTTGAAAATTCTTAGGTTAAATTCAAATAGATATTTTCAAAAATTTGCGCATCATCCAAATTTTTTTGGGACATATATAAATTGACCTGATTTCATATTTAAATAGGAGCAAGAGAAAGTAAAAAAAAAAAAAAATTATCAGACAATATCTCTACAATAATATTCTAATTTAAATAGAAACTTTCTTTATAAAAGCCTAGACATGATTCCAATCGTCTTCCCATTTTACATATATTTTTGAATAAAGTTGAAAATACAGAAAATATATATGGATACGTAAGTATTTCGTTTAAATGCCTTGGAAAATGTCTCAATTATTCCCCTAATTATCTCTCAATTATTTAAGGTTTGGTATAATTTGGTTTAAAAATTCCTTTCATTCTTTTTCATTTTTTATTTTTTATTTTTTTGTATTTTTTAACTTTCACGTCTAGTGAAAAAAATTGCAATAATAGAACATATTATTCAACTAGCGAATTGTATTAAAAATAGATTGTTGCAATAAATATTATTTATTAATGAAAGAAGTAAGTGTCCCATTTTTACTTTCTCTTACTCCTAGTAAGAGGAAGTATTGTAATCGTGTCAAATTTTCGATATCGAGTTTTCACCGGAAATATCCGTTTTGAGGTCCCCTGAGTCCAAAAAAGTGGTTTTTAGCAAATGGTCTGTGTGTGTGTTGTGTGTGTGCTGTGTGTGTGTGTGTGTGTATGTATGTGAACAGCATAGCTCAAAAACGAAAAATCGTAGAAAGTTCAAACTTGATATTACGTTTAGGTATCACCATGGGATCTGACGGTGCGTTATGTGTCAATATTCCTCAACCGGAAGTACCACTTTACTAGTTGTTTTTTTTACGTTTTTGCAATTTTCTCAAAAATGGCTCCGAAGATTTTCTTTAAACTTGCTATATCAACTACACATACAAAGAGCTACAACTTTTATTTGAAACATTTCTCCAGGAAAATTCATTTAAGGGCACTTCTGGGGGAGGGGTGGGGTTAGGTTTTCATCTTAACTGCTGTTTCAGTATATTAGACAATTCTGTCATCTAAATAATGTTAATTAGAATTAAATATGTTGTTGAAATTCCGAGTTTGAAAAAAAATAGATAACCGGAAGTGCGTTTTTACTGAAATATAATTTTCAGTTTTCTGGTATTTTCTCGAAAATGGCTCCAACGATTTTCTTTAAACCAGCGTTGTTAACTATACATATAAAGAGCTACAACTTTTATTTGAAACTTTTCCCCTGATAAATTCATTTAAGGGGACTTTTGGGGGAAGGGGGTTATGTTTTTCTTTAAAATGCTATCACAGTTGATTATACAATTCTGTCATCCAAATTGAAATAACTAGAAATTAATATATGACCCAAATTCCGAGTTTCAAGGAAATTAGTAAACCGGACAGTTTTACTGGACAGTGTTTTCACTTTTCGACGAATTTCATTAAATTTGGTACACTAACTATAAAATTTGTCAATTATAATTTTGAGTACTGGAGTAAGAGAAAGTTGTGTGAGTGTTTCACACCAGATTTTTTTTTTATGGCTGAACGTATATACACCTATATTTAATTTGCCCTTTAGGAAACATAACTTAAGGCTTAAGCCTTTAATGTGGTACACTCATACTTGACTCAAACGAAATGAACTAAATTACCAATACTAAGAGAAAGGAAACATCCAAATTTGTAAAAAGAAAATGTTTCTATTCACTATTCATGGTATTATTTGCAGCATGACTTATTATCTCAAGATAATGGGAGTAAGCGCTCAATCTGAGATTCTGCCTCAATGCTAAAAATGTGCATTCCAATAGAATTCATGCAATAAGCTAATAATAAATAAACAGTATTAAGTTTAAATACAATATTATCTTACAGTCTTAACTTTTATTAAGAAAATTTAAATGATTAGAACTAAAGGAGTTGCCCTATGAATTTTATATGAGCTAAGGTGCAAGATGCAATAAGGTTTACAAAAGAACTTTACTGCATAATTATGTGAAAATCGAATTAAATCTCTCTTTTTGATCTTTTTACTTTATTTATTATTAACTCTACTCGATCGTGCCCAATGTTTTAAAAATTGATTCTACTGGAAATATTACTTGCCTGTTTATTGTAAACAATCTATCCAATTACCATCCTTCTCTATTCAAATCCAACCGCTTCGCAGACGAAATGCAATCTCTCCAATGATATATATGTCTAGTAATTCCATTTTGATCTATTCAGGTCCATCTTCATATCCTTAACTTTAATTCGTAAAAGGAAGAAAAAAGTAGAAAATCTCTTATCTTAAAAAAAACTTTTGTATAGGTTTGATTCGCATAGTGTTGCTTTATTAAAATTTTCCAAATAATCCTATGTATTATTTTTAATTTATTATTTTTTTTAATTTAAGGCGCGTCAACATCTATGGTCATTGGCGCCCGGAGCCTTCTCAGTGCACTGTCGGCCTCCGGACAGTGTTCTCGTCGTTACAGACACACTGTCCATCACCAAACAGTGAGCAGTAGAGGCTCCTAGGAAGAGAAAATCTAAGGGCAGCACTGCTGGACTCGAATCCGGGTCCTTCGCGTGGGAATCCAGTACGCTAACCACTTAGCTATTCCCTTTCCTTTTGCATAGTTGTTAAATGTCGTGGCCTAAATACAAATTATTATTATGTTATTAAATAGACTTATGTTATACCAAACAGAAAGTAAAAATATTAATTCTTTTCCTCCCCAAATATAATGTAGCTTTACCGATGTTGATAGTTTATATTAAAAAATTATGTCAAGTTGGTGAGCAAAAAGTACATAATATGACATGAAAGAATATGATATTTTTTTTTAATTTAAGGCGCGTCAACATCTATGGTCATTGGAGCCCGGAGCCTTCTCAGTGCACTGTCGGCCTCCGGACAGTGTTCTCTCGTTACAGACAACACTGTCCATCACTGGACAGTGAGCCGTAGAGGCTCGTAGGAAGAAAAATCTAAGGGTAACATAGCTGGACTCGAACCAGGGTCCTCCGCGTGGGAGTCCGGTACGCTAACCACTTAGCTATTCCCTTCCCCTACTTATTATTATTATTATTCAATGGCCACCATAGCTGAGTGCGCCACCATCATCTTTTTTCTCACCCAGTTTTTAAGCGGACATGGATATTTTAGATCATATCTCTATAGGATGGGAAAAGTGGCTTCTGCCATGCTGCCTCTTCTGTCCAGAGGTGATTGGCAACGTTGCCCACACATTTTTTGTGTGCAGCAAATGGGCTACTCAGCGTGACCAGCTAGTAGAAAAGATAGAGGATTTCTGTCCGGACTCTATCATCGGTAAGATGATAGACAAGGAGGAGACCTGGAACTGTGTGTCTGGGTTTGTACACGCGGTTCTTCAGAGAAAAAAAGTATATTTAGATGAGTAGGAAGAGAGCCCTTTGGGAAAACCTGGTCTGAAGTAGTATACTGAACAGTTCCAGGCCAGTGTTCAGCAGTAGAGGAGGTGTTTTAGTGGGAAGTCACTTAGCGTTTCACCTACCTCTTTAAAAAAAAAACACCACAGCTGAGTGGTTAGAGGCGTGGCACCGCTATGCTGAAATGCATTGTGGTTCGATTCCCTGACTGGGCCTTTAGGTATATGTCAAAATAAGTAATACATAGCAAAGTATGTTTGCTATCTGCTTTCGTACAAGGCAACTGATCGGTAGTTGGACGTAAAGCGAAAGCTTGAAACAATAGGCACTACTTACTTATTATTATTACTATTTGACAATGGGGAGGGACCAATCACTACGCTATCCGAAGTCATTCTGGGCCATGTAACTACCCCAAAGTAAAATCACAACAACCCGGATCTAGAACAAAACTACAAGAGAGCCAAGTTCCAGATCTAATCCATCTAAGATTTCTAGTAGCCTGAACAAATAGGGATTTTATTTTCACATCTTATCCAGCTTTTCCATACATATTGGTTCCGAACAAGGGTCCTGGAACATAATCAAAGTAATCTGTCTTAAGACGTTTCTTCCTCATTTTTAACAAACCCTACAAAAGTGGATAGCTTGAGTCAGTCTTATTACATAGAAATGTCTCCTTAAATCAAAATGCTCTAAGTTTTTCAACTCTAAATTTTGGAAAATTATAAGAAAATGTCTCTCCTATTTTCACCCATAAAATATTCTTTCACTAACCTTATCCAATAAGGTTATTTTCTCACGTTTAAATATAAGTAAGAAGTGTCTCATTTTTTAATAATAATGGAAGACTTTACATCTTCCTTGCTTAATGGCAGAAGATATATATAATTCCGGGAAAAATCGCGTAGATCCAGGATCGCGTAGATACCGAGTTTAAGTCCATGCATGACGCTCTTAGATTTTTCCACCTTGGGAGTCTCACTGCAGTCCGGCGATAAGCAGTGTTGTCTGTAACGATAATACGGCCCATAGTTCGGCAGTGCAAAAAGAAGGATCCGCGTGCCAGTACAAAATAAAAATTTGGCATAGCAATGATGATGATAAATTATATAACACTATAACAAAGAATTGCGATAGAAACATTATAAAAAGAATTAGCAAGATATCTTCATATAATATGAAAAAAAAATTGATCAAAATGACAACAAAGATAAATTGAAGTTTAGGATAATAAGAAAAGAAAAAAAAAATACTGAGATTAAACGACAATGATTGAGACGGAACGCTGCAAGCAAAAAACTGGTAATATAAAAAATTGTGATATCCATCAATGGTGGATTATTATTACCCCCATCTTAAGGGTGGTACTAATTCTCAGAAGATTTCTTCTTTTTTTCATTCAATAAATAAATACTGGTCAACGACTAGTAAGGCCCCCAAGTGTATAAATAAAATAATTAACAAAAAAAGAAGGAATGCCCCGAAAAAAAGTTGCTAGCAAAAATAACCATTTTTACACAATTTAATAGTGGAACATCCATATATTGTGCGTTTAGAAAAATGTGAAAGGAATGGTCGGCGGTTGGTTGGGGTTATAAGAGTGGTTAATAACGGGCGGCGATAGCTGAGAGCAATTAAACGGTAGAAGCACAACCAGTAAGGCCCGGCTCTCTTGTAGTTTATGATGTAATAAAACTGTTGTGGATATATATATATATATATATATATATAATGTGTGTATTGTGTGTGGAGGGAGATTTGATATAGTGATGGTGTTGCGTTACTGGGCTCTAACAGGGAGCATCGGAGAGTTTTTCATAGAGAGGCAGGGGGAATCAACGCTATATTGTAGAGGTGATACTATATAGAAATACAGGAGAATACATGTGTAAATCAAAAAAAGTGAACAAAGTTTTAGAAACACTCTAGCAACATTTAAAGATAAATTTATTGCAAAAACGGATACAGTCTTTATTTTCGATATCTCCTTTATTCAAAACTAATTTATATACAAGCGTTAGTTATTTCTTAATTCATGCGGTTGGATATCATGCTTATCTCTAAGTACTTTATTGCCCGCAAGGGGTATCTGTTGCATGCAGTTACTTAGGGAGTACTGACCACACGGGTTACCACACCTCAGTACTCCATGCACTTCGTCAGAACAGTACATAATACACTTAAACTACATACACTGTACCCTTTACAGACAAGGACAGATACAGTACACAAACTGCGGTCTCCGTCCCTAGTTAGGTGGTATAAGCCAAGGGAGAAAGAATGGATTAGCTCAGTGGTAGCGCGCAGGACTAGCAACGCGGAGGTCCCGGGTTCGAATCAAGCATGCTGCCCTTAGATTTTCTCTTCCTAGCAGCCTCTACGGCTCACTGTCCGGTGATTATAGCTAGAGACCGGCAGTGCATTAAGAAGGCTCCGGGGGGGCACAATAAATCTTTCAGGTCGCAGTGCAACAATCCCCTATAAAAACATTCTAGTGTGAAACACTCACACAACTTTCTCTTACTCCTGTTCTCAAAATTATGGTTTGACAAATTTTATAGTTTGTGTACCAAATTTAATGAACTTCGTCAAACTAGAAAAAAACTGTTTAGTAAAAGCGCACTTCCGGTTTACTAATTTCCTTGAAACTCGGAATTTTGGCCATCTATTTATTTCTAATTAATTTTCTTTGGATGATAGAATTGTATAATCAAACTATGTTAGCACTTTAGGGAAAAACATAACCCCAACCTCACCCAAAAGTGCCCTTAAATGAATTTTCCCAGAGAAATGTTTGAAATAAAAGTTGTAGATCATTGTATGTTTAGTTTATATACGAAGTTTCAAGAAAATCGTCGCAGCCATTTTTGAGAAAATCGCGAACAAGTGAAAAAAATCATTTAGTAAAGTGTTAAAACAAACGCACTTCCGGTTATCCGATTTTTTTCAAACTAGGAATTTCAACAACATATTCAATTATTATTAACATTATTTAGTTTGACAGAATTGTCTAATAAACTGAAATAGCACTTTAGATGAACATCTAACCCCACCCTCCCTCATAACAGCCCTTAAATGAACTTTCCCAGAGAAATGTTTCAAATAAAAGTTGTAGCTCTTTGTATGTGTAGTTGATATATCAAGTTTAAAGAAAATTCATCGGAGCCATTTTTGTGAAAAACGCAAAAAAGTAAAAAAAACTAAGTAGTAAAAAAGCGGTACTTCCGGTTGAGGAATTTTGACAGATAACGTAATGTCACATTCCATGGTGGTACCTAAACAGAATATCAAGTGTGAACTTTCTATGGTTTTTCGTTTTTGAGCTATGCTGTTCACATACGCACACACATAGACTATTTGCTAAGAACCACTTTTTTGGACTCAGGTGACCTCAAAACGATATTTCCGGTGATAACTCGATATCGAAAATTTGACACGATTACAATACTTCCTCTTACTAGGAGTAAGAGAAAGTAAAAAGCAAAAAAAAAAAAAAGAAAGAAAGTACTTCATTGGTCCATACAATATTTTGCATTCATTTTTTAAAGAAAAAAAAAATCTGATGTGAAACACTCACGCGATATTCTCTTACCGCGATTTACATAGTTATAAATGACTAATTCTTTTCTAACACATAATTCTTACCAGATGTTTAGTTGGCTTCAATTTACATGAATGGGGGAGAATCTGCGCTTTAAAAAAACTACTTTTTTAATCTTACTCCTCCCTCAAAATCTCCCTCTCTTAAATGAATTTAATCTGACAATTAATTCAAACAAAAGTGATAGCTTTCATTATAAATGGTTTAATGAAACTAGTTGGTGACTTTATGAAGAAAACCCACACAACTTTAGACAATGTTAACTCATGTAAAAAATAGTCAAAAGAATAATTTGGGATGTTTTGTCATCGCACCGATGCGGTATCAATACCTGAATAATCCAGAAAAAAGGTTTCGGAAAAATTGAATGAAGATATTGTATTATATATATATATATAATGGACAAATTTCAGCAAAATGCTCTTAAGAGAAGTGATAGTCGAAGATCAACTTAGAAAGAAGTTGGCTATATATGTCAATCGGTTAAGAGATATAAAGTAGATGACGCATGAAAGAAATTACAATCACGTTTTCAAATTTAATGGAAACAATGAAACAGGTGTAAATAAACGCGAGCGTAAAATAGTAGCGTGAATGCAAGGTCCTGAAGTTGATAACTAAGTTCTAATGATTCAAGACTTTCAAATTCAACTAATGCTGCTTTAAAGTCTATTATATGAACCCGCCCTCTCACTGGATTTTCATCTCAAGTCATCTAATGGCCTTATTAAGCAGGTTAATTCGATTACAGATTTGCACAAATACCCATGGGAACTTCCAGCAAATAAGGAGAGAAGTATTAAAAATGATTTAAACTTGAAGAAGTCTTGTTATCGTCTCTCGTCGTTAATAAATATTACTTTTGTGTGTGTTTCGAAACAAAACAAAATAAATCTGGTGTGAAACACTCACACAACTTTCTCTTACTCCAGTTTCAAAATGATAATTGACAAATTTTATAGTTTGTGTACCAAATTTAATGAAATTCGTCGAAAACTGAAAAAACTGTTCAGTAAAAGCGCACTTCCGGTTTACTAATTTTCTTGAAACTCGGAATTTCAGCCATCTATTTATTTCTAACTAATTATGTTTGGATGATAGAATTGTATAATGAACTAGGATAGCACTTTGATGAAAATCTAACCCCACCCCTCCCCTAAAAGTGCTCTTAAAAGAAATTTCCCAGAGAAATGTTTTAAATAAAAGTTGTAGATCTTTGTATGTATAGTTTATATACCAAGTTTCAAGAAAATCGTTGGAGACATTTTTGAAAAAATTGCGAAAAAGTGAAAGAATTATTTAGTAAAGTGGTAAAGTAAACGCACTTCCCGTTATCCGATTTATTTTAAACTCGGAATTTCAACAACAGATTCAATTCTAATTACCATTACTTAGATGGCAGAATTGTCAAATAAACTGAAGCAGCACTTTAGATGAAAACCTAACCCCAACCCTCCCCATAAATTAATTTTTCCCAGAGAAGTATTTCAAATAAAAGTTGTAGCTCTTTCTAAAGTGTAGTTGATATATCAAGTTTGAAAAAAATCGTCTGAGCCATTTTTGAGAAAAAACGCAAAAAAGTAAAAAAAATCAACTGGTAAAGTGGTACTTCCGGTTGAGAAATTTCGACAGATCACGTAAAGTCAGATCCTATGGTGATACATAAATGGAATATCAAGTTTCAACTTTCTGCGGTTTTTGGTTGTTTGAGCGATGCTGTTCACACACACACAGACCATTTGCTAAAAAACCACTTTTTTGGACTCAGGGGACCTCAAAACGTATATTTCCGGTGGAAACTCGATATCGTAAATTTGGTACGATTACTAGGAGTAAGAGAAAGTAAAATTCTGGTGTAAAGCAATCACAAACTTTCTCTTACTGCGAAATGGCAAATTTTCTTACACTAACAATTCTTATTTGTGTTTAAAGCCGTCAGCATTTTTATGGAGAAAATCATAAAAAAACGGAAAAACCTATTCAGTTAAAGTCGCACTTCCTGTTCAACCGATTTTCTTCATGTTGGGAATTTTGGCAACTTATATAATTCTAATTAATATTGTTTAGTTGATAAATTGTATAGCTAAATTGTTGAACTGAAATAACACTATAGAGGAAACCAATAATTCCACCTCTCCCACAAAAGTGGCCCTTAAATTAATTTTCCCAGAGAAATATTTCAAATAAAAAAGTTGTAGCTCTTTGTATGTGTAGTTAATATATCAAGATTAACGAAAATCGTTGGAGCTGTTTTAGAGAAAATAACAGAAAATTGAAAACTACTTTCAGTAAAGCGCACTTCCGGTCATCCGATTTTTCTTCAAACTCGGAATTTCGACAATATACTTAATTTTAATTAATATAATTTGAATGAGATATGATTGGTTCAATGTGATCTACAACTAGTGCCGTGTTAGCAATTAATTAGTTTGAAGTCAATCAAAATAGTGTGTAGTCATCAATGGTTTAAATTAAATATAAATGATTCTAGTTTAAGTTCTTCGATTATTCATAACACTCATCAAAACAAAAATAATAAATAAATTATTATTTAATAAATGAAAAAAGATTAATTATACTTGTTACATAATTTTATGATTAAAAAATTATAAACAAGATTTTATGATTAAAAAAAACCTTGTGTAATACACTCCCACAACTTTCTCTTACTCCAGTTTTCAAAATTGTAATTGATAAATTTTATTAGTGTACCAAACTGTTTATAAAAGCGCATTTCCGGTTTATTAATTTTCTTGAAATTTGGAATTTTGGCCATCTATTAATTTCTAATTAATTTTGTTTGCGTAACAGAATTGTATAATCAACTATGATAAAACTTTAGAGAAAAACATAACCCTACCCCTCTCTCAAAAACCCCCCTACTTAAATAACTTTTTTACCAAAAGAAATGTATCAAATAAAAGTTGTAGCTTTTTATATGTGTAATTCACATTCCAAGTTTAAAGAAATTGGTTGGAGTCGTTTTAGAGAAAATAGTAGAAAACTGAAAAATATTTTTCAGTAAAAACGCACTTCCGGTCACCTGATTTTCTTCAAACTCGGAATTTCAACAACACATATTTAAATGCTAATTAATATTATTTAGATGATAGAAGTATGTAATAAACTGAAATAGCACTTTAGAGGAATCATAACCCCCCAACCTTCTCCTCCAAAAGTACACTTCTTAAATTTAATTTCTCGGAGAAATGTTTTAAATAAACGTTGTAGCTCTTTGTATGTGTAGTTGATACATCCAAGAAAATCGTTGGAGCAGTTTTTGAGAAAATCAGAAAAAAACTGAGAAAAAAAAAATTCAATAAAATGGCACTTTCCGTAGATGGATTCTGTCGGAAAACTTCGTGTCTGTTGTTGTGGTAGTATCTAAATGGAATACCAAGTTGAGCTTCCTGTTCCTTTTCGTTTTTGAGATATTCTTTTTAAACACATACATAGACCATTTTCTAAAAAAAAAAAACACATTTTTCTACTCAGGGAATCTCAGAACGTGTATTTCGGGTGCAAATCTGGCACGATCGCAATACTTCCTCTAACAGTAATTAGAGAATATTATTATTATTTGTCGGTGGGGAGGGAAACCCTACGCTACCCAAAGCCTCACTGGGCCCATATAGCTACCCCAGGAAAAACAACAACAAGCCGGGTCTATAACAAAAATCCAGACCCGGATCTAATCCATCTAAGATTCACCGCAGTTCGAATAAATCGGACAATAACCTTAAGCGGAAATAGCCTAAGCTCTTCCACAAACATCCTATTCCGTACAAAGGTCCTGAACCTAATTTCCTCACAACCCAAGCAATCAGTCATAAGATGGATGGGTATTTCCTCCTCTGTCTCACAGACTCTACAAAATGGATCCGGCATGAGCCCCATTATGTACAGATGTCTCCTTAAACCACAATGTCCAGTAAGAGATCAACCAGATGCCTGAGAGCGCTCCGTGAAAAACACAGCAACGTCTCACTAATGGCCTTGCCCGGACCCCCGATGAGCATTTTGGACTGCCGAAAACCAACTGAGCTCATCCATAGGATGAATGCTGTGAAGCTGTCCATGTCTGGAAGCCTGACAGACATGTGCCAGAAGACACGCCAACAGCAGGCTCGGGACCAATGAAAGGAAGAGAGGCGCCTAATTTGGCAAACCTATCCACCTGCTCATTTCCAAAAATTCCCATGTGACCTGGCACCCATACTAGAAGCACATCCTTCAGAGAAGAAAGCTCTTTCCAGTCTTTATGAACATTCTAACACCAACCTGGTAGTGAAGACGCATGAACTCAGCGCCTTCAAAGCAGCCTGGCTGTCCGAGCAGATACAAACACCAGTAATTAGAGAAAGTAAAAAAATCAAATGATCTTAATAGAAATGTCACGATATGATTTCAGTAAAAATGTGTGCGGGTGGGGGATTGGGTTGGAAAACTGAGACAGTTTGATTTATTACACTGAATAAAATAAATAAGAATCATTCTATAATGGCGATTGAAAAGGCATTTTTTATTTCTTTTTTTTAATTTCTGACACTGTCAAATTTCTCAATAGATCTTTCAAACTTAATACTACAGATATTATTTTGTTTCACGATTTTTGACGTTAATTAAAAAAAATTGATAAAAAATTATTTGAACTTGAGTGTGTAATAAATAATTTATAGTTAAAGTATTAGGCCGGCAACGGAATCCACGGAACGTTAAGTGTGGTGGGCTAACGTTTATTACAATGATTTACGATTTTATTACTACTTGTTTACTTGTTAATAATATTTGATTTATAAGTTGTTTATTACTTGTAAACTGTTTACACCAGGATATTAAATCCATTCCTAGTATTTCTGTAGCCCATTATTATTACAAGAGCCCATTTTTCCTTCTTCTAAGAAATCTAAAGAAAAGTTTGCATTTAAAATTTTTGATTATTTATGTAAATAAATGCATGAAGGCAATATCTACTTAAAAGAAATACAATATTGTAATGTTTTTCCCTCTAGACTAGTTATTGCAAGTAGTTTTAAGTGGGTTCGTATAGATAAAATACTCTAAACTTCAATAAAGAAAACACCAATTTATTGTTATACACAATAAATTACAAAATACAACACTTAATACTAATTACTTCACGTTTAAACCACAAAAGTTCACTTTGTTCACTTTTTATACACTTTTCACCAACTAGTGACTTCGTTTGTAACTGGAAAACTCACTCAACTCTCTGCGGTCCCACTGTTTATACCGATGAGGAATCTTCTAGAACTTCCTCGATTCTTCTACAGAGAACTAGAGCGCCGCCAGCGTTCCCAGTACCCACTAGGAGAACCTTAGGTACCTGCCTTCTCTCCTAGATGGCATCACTGGCTGCGTTACACTATGTTATTTATATGCGCTGAAGGACCAAACAATGTATTGTCTAAGACCCTTGGGACTAAGAGCTCCCCCCCCCCTCAATTTTGGTGTGAAATACACCCGAAATGTTCTTTAATTCTTTTACTTAGATCATTACTTTCTCTTACTCTCTCTCCCGTAAGAGAAAGTACTACGATCGTACCAGATTTTCAAAACTGCGTTTTTACCGGAAATACATATTTTGGGGATCCCAGAATACGAAAAAAATGATTTTATCGAATGGTCTCTTTGAGGATGTGTGTGTGTATGGGTTAACAGAATAATAATAATAATGTTTTATTATATAACTGATACAATATCCATTATTTTTTAAATTTAGACAAACATTACAAGACATTGAACCATGGTCCGTCTGCCGAGTTTGATGGTCAATATGTATCATTAATATAAATGATAATAATAATGTATTTTATTATAATAAAAACTAGCGAGAAAGTACATGTAAATTATAAATAATCCTTATAAAAAAAAAATTGGTTAAACAGAGATTAAGGCGAGAGTCAAATAATAAAAAAAAAAAAAAAATCACAACATAAACACTCATTCCATATTAATTAAAATTAATATTCACTGATTAGAAATTTCCTATAAGATAGAGCAGAGGTAGCGAATAGATATAAACCATTCCAGTTTTCTCCATTAAGAATAGTAAGACACCTGTCCATAGACAAATGCCTAAACCCGAAAAATCATAAGTGGTAAGGGGATAAAATATGAAATTCACATAAAAAATGAAAAACTCCTTCATACGAGTATGTACCGATATTACATAGTGAACAATGGTAATTATAATCCTGCCTCCATGATAATTAAGACTTAACATTTCCGCTCTCAATTTAAAAATGAGACTTGTTTGTTTAAATTAAACTGATCGATGTAACACACATGGGTTAACAGAATATCTTAAAAAAGAAAAGACGCAGGTAGCTCAAACTTGGTATTTTATTTAGTCACTACCACTAGACCTGCTGTTGGCGTGTCATCTGGCACATGTCTGTCAGGCTTCCAGTCATGGGCAGCTTCACAGGATTCATCCTTATGGATGAGCACAGTTGGTTGTCGGCAGTCCAACATGCTCTTCGGGGGTCCGGACAGGGCTATTAGTGAGACTTTGCCGTGTCTTTTACGGAGCTCTTTCGGGCATCTGGTTGGATCCCTTACTGGACATTGTGGTTTAAGAAGACATCTCTACGTAATGGGGCTTATGCCGGATCAATTTTGTAGGGCCCGTGAGACAGAGGAGGAAACACCCATCCATCTTATGATAGATTGTCTGGGTTGTGGGGAAATTAGGTTCAGGACTTTTGGTCGGAACAGGATGTCTGTGGAAGAGCTTAGGCTATTTCCCCTTAAGGTTATGGTCCGATTTATTCGGACTGCGGTGAATTTTAGACGGATTAGATCCGGGCTGGATATTTGTTCTAGACCTGGTTTGTAGTTGTTTTTGTTTGGGTAGCTATATGGGCCCAGTGGGGCTTTGGATAGCGTAGGTTTTGGTCCCTCCCCACAGACAAATAATATAACAATAATAGGCACTACCACCGCATCAGGGCACGAAGATTTCCTTGCAAAATCCATTAACCAGAAGTGCGACTTTACTGAACGGGTTTTTTTTTTCAGTTTTAAAAATTTTCTCGAAAACGGCTTTAACGTTTTCCTTTAAATCTCGTATATTTTCTATCCACTTAAATATCTCTCACTTTTATTTGAAACATTTTTCCCAGAAAAAAAAGATTTTTTGGGGGGTTCTGGGGGAACAGTGTCGTTATGTTTTCCTCTGAATATTCTCTTCAGTATAATATATGGTTTTACTTACTTTACTTAGTCAAACCCCCTTCTACTGTTAGGTGTAGAGGTATGACAAAGCTGCAACCATTCCCATCTGTCCTGGCAGAGAAGTTTGGCATGGTTCCAGGATATATTCTACTCACGGCATGCTACCTTGATGTTGTCTTCCCATGTCAGTCTTTTCTTACCTCTTGGCCAAGTACCCGAAATCTTCGCTGATTACCCTTTTACGATATCGGCAATCATTCATTCTGTGAACATGGCCGAACATCTCAACTGGCCATCTTTAATAATTTCCTGGTGGGGAGTTACTCCTAGCCCAGCTCTGATTCTGGTGTTTCTTACCCTATCTCGGCGAGTCTATCCAGCTACTTTCCTCAAATATTTCAAATAAACCTATAAATATGGTTTTACCATCTGCATAATATTAATATACATTAGAAGCCTTGATAAAATGCCAAATTTTAAAAAAATCTGTTAACCGGAGGTGCAACTTTACAGAATAGGTTTTCGAGTTGTTGTTTTTTTTTTGAATTTTCTCGAAAACCACTTAACGATTTACTTTAAAACTTGGGAAATACTAACACTAAATAATACCTTCTCGAATAAGTCAGTTGATTGTACTAGTTGATATAAAGATAGGATAATTCCCATCTTTAACTGGTCCAAAAATTATTAAACTCTTACAATCCACTGATTTATATAGTAGCTAACTTCCTTAAACTGATGGCAACCTAAAGGAACTGTTTCATTTGCACTTCTTATACTTATTACGTGTTCTGCCTTTTTATCCTATACTATCATGCTAAACTTAAAAGAAAACCTAAAAAAATCGATGTAAGAGATATAAACCACTCAATTTTATTACTTTTACAATTTACAATTTTGTAAGGAAAAGTAGAAAAGTTTGTCCGAATACCAAAACTTTGATTGTAAAGAGTTTGCGCCATTTTTTCCACCAGCAGGTCCCTTGGAATCGCGTACTATTTTTAAGATCTGAATTTTAAAAGCAATGTTGGTCAAACATTTTGTAGAATTCAAGAAAGGAATTCCGTCCAAAACCAACCGCTTAAATGGGCAGTAAGCTTTCTAAACGCCAATAGTTAGCAGCACAGAAACTTACCAAAATAAAAACTGTTTTTTTTTTTTTTTTTTAGACATACGTATATGTACCAAATTTAAAACGGATTAAGAAAAATTATGAAGGCAGATGATTAACTTCTCTGATCGATGGAGGCAAAAAGAGCTCTCAATAAACAGCAGAATTTGATACACAAGTCATAACTATAGAAGTGATAACGAAATTCCCGAAAAATGACACAATAATAAATGTGACTCCTATGATTCAGTTCTCTAAGACTGAGCTCATGATCCATGAGTACGAAAATGTTTTTTTGAATGCGTAGGCAAAACTCCTAGGCAGAAAAAATCCAGGACAACCCGTATTGGGGTTGTCAAGGTATATCTACATGGATTAATAGACTCTTCAAAACAAATCAACAATCACAATAGACTCAAATCAAATCAACAACTACCCCGTAGAATAAATCCATTGGATATGGACGGAACTCAATTAATAACCTACTTCTGATGCGACCTCAATCGAACACCTAAGAATTTTGTATGACAATTATCGAAAAAGCCTAAAAAAATCGATGTAAGAGAAAGAAACCCCTCATTTTTATTATATTTATAACAATTTTGCAAGGAAAAGTGCAAAACCTTTTACTAGCTTAGAAAGCATTGATTTGGAGAACTTCCTAGGTTAAGACCACGTCTGGCCAACAATAACACGAAATTGTTGTGAGGCACATATTAGTGTGTGAAAAAAATATGGAATCAGAAGACAATTGAAGAAACTAAGGCTAAAAGTGGAGCCTATTGATTCTGTGGAAGATCGAGGAAATTCCAATGCGAACTTGGTAACATAGTATTGCAATGTTATTGGTGAAGTTGTGTTGTAGTAGCTTGTGTGTTTGTAGTAGTAGTTGGTGTAGCACGAGCGGTTTAGTAAAGGGGGCTTGTAAGTATATATGTTTAAGAGAGTGAAATATCAGAAATAAGAAAGTAGTCACCACTGCTGAACAATAAATATATTCTATTAAAATAATAACTACAAGTTATTTGCAAAGAAATTATTAACTTATTAATATGTACTGATGCAAAGAGAGAGCGAAAAACAAGTGTTCTGCTTTTGAATGTCTAGCCCAAACTATCTTGTTTGAAAGCCAGAATGCAGTACTGTTCGAAAGAATGCCTTCTCTTACAAAAACAGTTGGCCAAGTGGCATTGTATTAATTAAACGGATTCTTGTGCCTTTGCCACTTTAGCAGCAATGACCTTAAATTATAAGTACCTGACTCTAAAATACATTATTTTTGCCAAAATTATTTCACTTAAAATATTTTTCAAAACTATTTAAGTGAAATAATTTTGGCAAAAATAATGTAGCCAGGCAAATATTTTAGAGTCAGGTACTTTAGAGTTAGTAAGGCTAACGAGAATGGCACTTACAGGAGGGAGTAGCTGTAAGGTGAAGGTTCAGGGAAGGCTGTCGGAGAAGTTTGCAGTCGCAGACGGTCTAAGACAAGGTGATCCTCTGTCCCCCACACTTTTTAATCTAGCACTCGAATATGCAATTAGAGCAATTCGTACAAATGCAAATGGCACAATTTATAATAGGATGTCGCAACATCTCGCGTACGCAGATGATGTGCTGGTATCAGCTCGCTCAAGATCAGCGCTAGCAGGGGCTTTCGAGGAATTTGAAAGGGCTGCAACTAAATTAGGTTTACAAATAAATGATGAAAAGACTGTGTACATGAGGGTAACAAGAAATTCCGAAAGAAGAGAAGAAAGTGTGTGTTTTGGAACCCACGAATTCAAGACAGTCAGTCAGTTCAAGTATTTAGGAGCTCTAGTGACAGAAAAAAATGAAACCTCTGAAGCGATTAAGGCCAGATTGGCTTCCGGAAACAAGTGCTACTTCGCACTTCAAAAACCGCTGAAGTTTAGAGGTCTGACAAACAGAGCGAAGGTCCCTTATTTATAAAACAATCATAAGACCTGCGGTCACATATGGTTGTGAAACCTGGGTACTTACGAAGGAAACAGAGAGAATGCTAAATATATGGGAAAGGAAGATACTCAGAAGAATATATGGACCTGTCTGTGAAAATGGCATCTAGAGGATAAGAAAAAACGCTGAGCTCCGTCAAATATATAATGAACCAGACTTGGTAGCCTTTGTAAGGAAAAACCAGCTGAGATGGCTGGGGCATGTAGAACAAATGTCCGAAGGCAGGGTTCCAAAAAAGCTGTTGGAAGGGAAACCGGGAGGATGCCGTAGAAAAGGACGTCCCCGATTGAGATGGCTGGGAGATGTGGAAGAGTTATTGAAAAGAATGGGTGTGAGAAGATGGAGAAGACACGCCCAGGAAAGAGAAGAGTGGAGTAGGATTGTGGAGGAGGCCCAGGCTCTTGTTGGGCCGTAGCGCCAAAGGGTAGGTAGGTAGGTATTTATTTTTTCATTTCTTTTTCCACTACAGTGGTGCATCGTTAGAAGTGGTGCAGAAGCCGGGGAGGCATCCGTGGTATCCAAGTGAGATATGCCTTCCTGGAATCGTACCAGTCTATGAACTTTCTAAAAGAAATAATTTAGAAAGGAGTGCTTTAAAATTTGACAAATTTAGTAAGTCTGCGGTGAGACACAGCAGATATGATAACACAATGCATCTTATCTTCGAAAAGAAATAACACGTCGAATAAAAATTTCCCTAACAAACTAAACCCAACTTTAGGGCTAAAGTATTCTTTTATTTATGGAAAAAAAGAAAAAAAATCTGGTGTGAAACACTCACACAACTTTCTCTTACTCCAGTTATCAAAATTATAATTGACAAATTTTATAGTTTGTATACCAAATTTAATGAAATTTGTCGAAAACTGAAAAAACTATTCAGTAAAAGCGCACTTCCGGTTTACTAATTTTCTTCACACCCGGAATTTCAGCCATCCATTTATTTCTAACTAATTATGTTTGGATGATAGAATTGTATAATCAACTAGGATAGCACTTTAGATGAAAATCTAACCCTACCCCTCCCCTAAAAGTGCCCTTAAAAGAATTTTCCCAGAGAAATGTTTTAGATAAAAGTTGTAGATCTTTGCATGTTTAGTTTATATACGAAGTTTCATAAAAATCGTCGGAGCCATTTTTGAGAAAATTTTGAAAAAGTGAATAAATCATTTAGTAAAGTGGTAAAGTAAACGCACTTCCGGTTATCCGATTTTTTCAAACTCGGAATTTCAACAACATATTTAATTCTAATTAACATTATTTAGATGACAGAATTGTCTAATAAACTGAAATAGCACTTTAGATGAAACCTAACCCCACCCCTCCCCCAAAAGTGCCCTTCAAATGCATTTTCCCGGAGAAATGTTTCAAATAAAAGTTGTAGCTCTTTGTATGTGTGGTTGATGTTTCGAGTTTAAAGAAAATCGTCGGAGCCATTTTTGAGAAAATCGCAAAAAAGTAAAAAATCTAACTAGTAAAGTGGTACTTCCGGTTGAGGAATTTTGACAGATAACGTAGTGTCAGATCCCACGGTGATACCTAAACGGATATCAAGTTTAACTTTCTACGGTTTTTCGTTTTTGAGCTATGCTGTTCACATCATACATACATACACACACACACAGACCATTTGCTAAAAACCACTTTTTTGGACTCAAGGGACCTCAAACGGATATTTCCGGTGAAAATTCGATATCGAAAATTTGACACGATTACAATACTTCCTCTTACTAGGAGTAAGAGAAAGTAAAAAAGGGGAAATATAAAAATAAATTAATAATTAAAAAAAAAGGAAGAAGATATTTTATAATTAATAAAGTAAACTCAATTAAATTTTTTAAAAATTTAAGTAAATATATTTTCAAACCTATTATTCCCCCCACCCGACCCCACTTTGCGAATAAAGAGGAAGACAAAAGAAAGAAAGAAAGAAAGAAAAAAAAAACTTTTATAATATTAAGATGGTGCCGGGACCCTTTTATAAACCACAAAAAAGAAAGTAGTAAAAGAAAATGAAAACTTTCTTCAGAAGAAAACTGTGTCTTGTGAAAGAAGCAAAAAACATAATTGGAGAAAATACATAAAAATAGGATATACATTTTCTTATTATAAACTGTAAGAAAATTAACTTCGATGAAAAAAAATAACTTTGTTATACTATTTCTGACTGAAAACGTATGAATTTAAAATTAGTATTATAGTGAAACCTTTATTTTTTTTTATCCTATTTTATGTTATGAAATAAATGTAAGTAAAAAATCACATAATCGAACTTATTGTTCTAATTATTGTTCCATAAAAGATCCAATAAGATTTTGCATTCTATTTTTTACCTACTCGGTTGAGTATGACAGCGGACCGAACTTTGGAAGAATATCAGTAAATTATAATCATTTATATGCAAAAATATTGCCAAAAAACAACAGTTTTGATAATGTTTGTGTAATACGTAGGATCCGAAGAGAGGGATCCAAAGCAGAGACAGAGACAGGATCACTGTCTAGTTTAGGCCAGACTAGAGAGCGGGAGAAAATGTTCAAATACAGCTGTGTCAGCCATAGGAGGAAGTCTACCAACAATCTTGCAGCAGAGTTCATCATACAGCAGTCACAACGCGTCATCAACCTTTCTCTTTTCCTCACACTACCATTTTATATATTTTAGTGTAATGTCCAGGCAGTTTGTGCTATTTTTCTATTATACAGTATTCACCCTTATACTTCTAATTTATTTATCTATCTAACCCAACTTCTCGCCTTCTCAAACTCATTATATTTCCATAAGTTCAAAATTAAAATACCAGATTGATGTAGATTTAACTTACTACTAATTTTGCAGATGAATGCGGCTTTGTTGTAAATCAATACAAAGTTATTCTGCAAGTTTTATAGTAATTAATGAAAAGGCAACTAGTTTCTGTTGAAAGTGGTGGTGGTGGGGGGGGATGCAATGGTAATTTCCTCATTATCCAATAAAAATTGCTAATGTGTATGCAAATGTGTCCACGGTAACGATAAAAGTAGTACTGTAGCAGTAGACATTTCTACTTTTACTTAAAATTGCTGAGAGGAAGAAGTTCTTGAATAAAATTAATCAGATAAATCTGAAGGCAGTCCAGGACGAACAGAGGGCATTCGATTATTTTGTTTCTTCTTCCACTAAGCCAGTCGCTCATCATATTATTTAACCCGTAACTAAAAGACTAGAATATTTCCAAATACGAAATGGAATGTCACTCATGTTACGTCACTTCCTAAAGATGGCGTATCCTGTGGGGAATCGCTAAAGTAATATCAAATCAATTTTAAATCGTCATACGTAATTTTAGAAAATTTTTGAATTTACAAGATTATTTCGCTGAAATTGCAAATACAGATAGAAATTATTCCAGTTTTAATATCAACGATTAAGTATAACTGTTTAATAAATAACAGGAAATAAAAATAAAATAAACAATATAAAAAATAAAAGTGAGCTCTTTTTACACCGCATTTCTCAACCTCTGGTAGGCTCTGTACAGTAAATACAGGAAAGATTATTAATAATATAAGTTGAGATGAAATACCTCGGGTGGGCTCTGATTAATACAAAACAGCAAAAACTGAAACTAGTGGAAATACTGAGTGAACTGAATATAATATAATATAATGGATGAGCAAGATGGGAAATTAAAATTCAAAATTATATGGACAAAAAAAATATATAAATTAAATTAAAAAATGGGTAGTAAATATTATTTATTATCACTTTCAATAGTCAAAGAAATGGTGCTTACATTAAAACGTAGAATACTTGTTGCCAGTGATGGAGGAACCAAGATCTATATCGGGGACAAGGAGAGAGAAGAAATAAGAATAAGGAAATAAATCTTATGTGCCTGTAATTCTTGAGTCTTCACCAATAATTTATAAAATACATACGAAGGGAAAAAATGAATACATAAATTAAATTAAAACGGGTAGCAAATCTTATTTATTATCACTTTCAATAAACCAAAGGAATAGCGCTTACCATGAAAAGCAGAATCCTTATTACCAGTATTGGAAGACCCATGTGTCCTTAGCCCATATCGGACAATAGGGGAGAGGAAAAAATAGGAATAAGGAAATAATTCGTATGTGCCTGTAATCCTTGAGTCTTCATCAATACACTGCTGTTTGGCTGATGATTGTAGGTTATAATTAAACGGGCTTCCAAAAGCTGCACGGCAGGAAACTAACTGGAAGTAACAACCATGTGATTTCACAATGAGCTCTGGCAGGTCAGAAGTCAGGTGAACCGCTTACCCGACAAAAGGATAGTTTATTAACATTACCCAGGAAAACCAGAAGTAACAAATTTGGGTTTTCACAATTAAGGGCGACCGAACTGGCCTAAATTGTACAGACAGAATGACTACTAAAGTATGCTGCATTACACAACTTGCTCCTTCGAGCTTAAAATGGGCGACTGACTGAGAGAGGAGAAAATGCATAGTTTACTCCCTCTTCTCTACTCTTACGATATAGCCTAATAAATTAGTAAATTATTATCAAGGTACTACAATCCCCCCCCCTTCCAAAATAAAATTATTACATGTCGTTGGCAGCAAATTCAAATTTATATTAAATATCGAACATTAACATTTTTTAATGATGAAATCAAGAGGAATACAAAATATATAGAGAAATATATATATATCACTGTTCCTTGGATTAGCCATTTGCTTGGCCATTACGTAATGTGACCTTAACATCAATTTCGAAGAACAGCATTGCAACTGATGTAGCCTCTATCTCGACTAATAGCGGACAGTATACCGGGCATAAAACTAGTAAAGTCTTTTATGTGCGGTCGTTATTCAAAACAACTGGCCGAAGGCTCTTAACGTGAACTCACAAAATATTCTTGTAATATTGAAAAATAACCAAACTATCGCTCTCAGCAAGTTATTCCTACTATTCCTGCGGAAGTTATTCTCAATGAACACCTGTTTTTTCTCAAAGGCAACATGGTTTCCTAGGCAAAAATTATGAAACACTCACACGACATTCTTTTACTGCAGTTAATACAACAATAATTATAAAATAGAGACATTTTCATTGAACGAAATTTTTATTTAGTTGCCCTAACATAAGATACGGTAGAGGTATACGTCGGTTAGCATCCATGGCAGATAGTATTTGAAGTGATTACATTGCAGACCCGAAGACAGCGCCACTGCATTGAACAAATCCAGTAAAATATGAAATGTAATGTCACACACAGATACCTCAGATTTTTCCAGAAAAATGTTTCAAATAAATGTGAAAGATTTAAATCTATGTAGTTGGTATATATGTGGTTGATAAAAATGTTGCAACCCTAAAGAAAACTCCTCAAAAAGCTATTCTGTAAAGTCGCACATCCGGTTAACAGATTTTTTTCGAAAATTGGAATTCTAGCAATGCTTTTGACTGTATCTTAATAATAGTGCACATACTGTACTGAAGAGCAACTTTAAAGGAAAACTTTACTGTTCCCGCAGAAACCGACAAAAAATTAATTTTCCCAAATAAATGTTTCAAGTAAGTAAATCGTATTCGAAGTTTATAGAAAATGGTTTGAGCCATATTCGAGTAAATCGGAAAGAACAAAAAAATCCGAATTCAGAAAAGTTGCACATCTGGTTGTTGGGGAATATACTCTGAATCTTCACTCTCAGATGCGGTGATGTTAGTAAATGTAATTGGATCCGAATCATTATAGATTCATAGGATCCGAAAACGCGGAGAAGCACATTAAATGAATCAATCCCCCCCCCCCCACCTATCCCAAATTAGGAAGGGACAGTTCGATTTAGATAAACAGAGGGACAGCGGTACAGTTCAGGACAGTTTACGACCAGTTTACAACAAGTCAGCAACCTTCTCATCACTCAGCCAGTCTACTCTTTATATTTCTCTAGCTACCTAACTTCTATTTTACTGTAAACTTCTTGCAGTTTATGAGTTCTTTTCATTATTCAGTGTTCAGCGTATCATCTAGTTTATTTCCTTAAAATCCATTCTCACTAATTCTTTCTCTTTCTCACAACCATTATAGTAAACCTAGAGTTAACTACCCAATTTGAGCTTCTTGCGATTTTGAAGATATTTTTTTCATACAAGCACGCATAAAATCATTCAGTAAAACCATATCTTTCGAATTTAGTGGACCGCAAAACAAGTGTTTTTCAACCAAAAAACTGAATTTCGAAAACTTAAAACCATCACTCTATATTTTTTCGTAAAGAGCAAATAGAACAGTGTAGTAGTGTAGCAGGATTGGATGTTTGTTTCCAGCGGTTTTAAAAGGGAGATTTTAAGAAATATGGGATAAAGTTAGTGGAGTTAGAAAACTAGAATTTAACCACGCTTAAGGACAAATTAAACTAAATATAAACTAGGATAAATAAATATACAGGACAGAGTGACAGTGTAGAACGCTTCTGGAAAATAACGCGCTGGTGACTTCTTAACGGTGTATATAAGAGTGAACTGTACTTAACTCCTGTGTAATACTATCATTTAAACTTTTGGTCTCTTATTTATACTAGTTTCGCCTCATTCCTTTTATTATAGATTTTGTTGTCCTCTTTGGTCTTCGCTAGCTGTTCCTTGTCCCCTTTCACTATCCATAACTCCAACTTCCCCTAAACTAATATTTTAAAATATATATTTAAAAAATTCTAATTCTCCTGCTTCTTGTTTCCATCACAGAAGCAATGTTTTTTCGCAACTGATTATTTAACAATCAGCAGGTAGTTTTCTTCTTGTTCACTTCATTATAACACACATCGGATTCAATTTGGATAACATAAAATAATGAATGAACATTAAAGAAAACAAAGAGTATGATGGCTGAAGTCAGAAAAAAATAAGATAAATTTTGTGAATACTGAATGAAAATCAAAGCTGAGAATTTTAAAATAGAACTAAAGAGTGTAAAGACAAAATTATTTTGACAAAAAAAAAAGAAAAAAAGCGAAATGGAAAAGTTTAGGCTTGTGCAAGATTTCTATATAAAAAGGATTAATGTTACATAAGGAAAAAAAAAAAAAATGAGTTGAGCAAGGAATAGAAACTGAATGAATACAGTTCAAAGAAATCCTACCGCAAAGAGAGAGAGAGAAAGGGACGTGATAAATAAGGAAGATTTATTTAAGAACCTAAAAATTGAGAACATCCATTCCAAAATGGAAGGGGAAAAAAAAAACAGGTCAGGCTTATCTAGATTTCATTTTATAAAATGAAACATTTTTCTTTTCAAAAAAACAAACCATTTAAGTTAATGAAAATAAAAAAAGGTAAAAAAATAAAATAAAGGGAAGTGGTAATAGAGTGTCCCATCAATTTATAAAGTTTGTTTCTTCATTAAAAAAAAAAAAAAAAAAAAAGATAAAATAAATATGAAAACAGAATTGCAAGGTAACCGCTTCGTTTATAATGTAGGTATGTATCGATTGTACCGGATTTTCAAACTGAATTTATTAAATCAACATTTTACAAAAATTAAGCAAGTTAAGAAAACAAAACAAACATTTATTCTCAAATTTATTAATTATGAAAGACAAAAGTAAGTAATTTTTCTTTAAACGAAATCTTTTTTCATAACTCTAACATAGAACTCTAACTAGAAGTGTAAAGGTTATATATGGTGGTGGTAGGCAAGTTTGGTTCAGGTGGCCATTTTAATATAGTTACATTCTTGTCCAGAAGACAGCGCTAATAATGTTGCGTTAATAACGATTTTTTTCAAATTTAAAATTCTAGTTATTATTTCTAATTGGATTAATATTATAGTGTCATTATTAGACATACTACTATAGTAGTATTTTAAACGGAACCTTAACGCTACTATTGAATCACCAAAAAATCAATTCTCCCAGGAATATGTTACCGACAAAAGTCTTAGTTATTCATGTGTATAGATAATATACGAAGTTTAAAAAAAAAATTCTAAGGAGCTGTTTTCGAGAAAATCGGGAAAAACTGAAAAAAAAAAAAAATTCAGTAAATTCGCATATCCGGTTGATAGATTAGCCCAAAATTTTTGTGGTATCGGAATTTTTTGTGTGTGTGATAGTATCAATCGGAATACGAAGTTTCCAGCTTCCTGCAATTTTTCTTTTCGTTTTTGAGATAATTTGTTAAAATACACACACACATAAACTAGCATATTTACACATACATGTATGTATTAAAATATCGTTCTAATAACTTCGATGTTTTTTTTTAAACTTTGAATTACAAAATTCTTTTAATATCATACATATTATAAAAAAGTTGAAATCTCATATCCGTTATAGCAGCGTTGTCTGCTACTATAATTTGGCTTGGTTGCAGGATAAAATGAAAAATTCAGCCTTATACAAAAAAAATCTGGTGTGCAACACTCACACAACTTTCTCTTACTCTAGTTCTCAAAATGATAATTGACAAATTTTATAGTTTGTGTACCAAATTTAATGAAATTCGTCGAAAACTGAAAAAACTGTTCAGTAAAAGCGCACTTCCGGTTTACTAATTTTCTTGAAACTCGGAATTTTAGCCATCTATTTATTTCTAACTAATTATGATAGAATTGTATAATGAACTAGGATAGCACTTTGATGAAAATCTAACCCCACCCCTCCCCTAAAAGTGGTCTTAAAAGATTTCCCAGAGAAATGTTTTAGATAAAAGTTGTAGATCTTTGCATGTTTAGTTTATATACGAAGTTTCATAAAAATCGTCCGAGCCATTTTTGAGAAAATTTTGAAAAAGTGAATAAATCATTTATTAAAGTGGTAAAGTAAACGCACTTCCGGTTTATCCGATTTTTTTCAAACTCGGAATTTCAACAACATATTTAATTCTAATTAACATTATTTAGATGGCAGAATTGTCTAATAAACTGAAATAGCACTTTAGATGGAAACCTAACCCCACCCCTCCCCCAAAAGTGCCCTTCAATGCATTTTCCCGGAGAAATGTTTCTAATAAAAGTTGTAGCTCTTTGTATGTGTGGTTGATGTTTAACGTTTAAAGAAAATCGTCGGAGCCATTTTTGAGAAAATCGCAAAAAAGTAAAAAATCCAACTAGTAAAGTGGTACTTCCGGTTGAGGAATTTTTACAGATAACGTACAGTCAGATCCCATGGTGACCTCTAAACGGAATATCAAATTTCAACTTTCTACGATTTTTCGTTTTTGAGCTATGCTGTTCACATACATACATACACACATACACACACACGGACACACACACACACACACACCCACAGACCATTTGCTAAAAACCACTTTTTTGGACTCAGGGGACCTCAAAACGGATATTTCCGGTGAAAACTCGATATCGAAAATTTGACACGATTACAATACTTCCTCTTACTAGGAGGAGTAAGAGAAAGTAATTACTACGAGTGTAAATTAAGTAATGAGACTGATTTTTTTATCTTTTTTTTTATTCAAATAAAATTACAATTCAACATTGTCCCCTTCAAAGTAACTACCTTGGGAAGCCACACAACGCTGAAGACAATCTTCAGTATCCGGTTACGGCTGTTTGAATATTCTCCAATGTTCCAAAATGACGTCCCTTGAGGTGATTTTTCAATTTGGGGAACAAAAAAAAGTCACATGGACTCAAGTCGGGTGAATAAGGAGGCTGAGGAGCCACAGGAATGTTATTACTGGCCAAATACTATTTTTCTACTACTATTTTTCGGAACCATTTTTGCACAAATTTTTCTCATCCCCAATTCATTAGTCAAAATTTGATGAACGGTTGTGTGAGTCAAATTCAACTCTTCGCCGATCATTCGGACTGTCAAACGACGATTTGAACGCACGAGATCGCGGATTCTGCCAACATTTTCGTCGTTCTTGAAGATGAAGGCCTTCCGCTGCGAGGCTCGTCTTCAATTGATTCCCTTCCTTCTGCAAACGACTTAAACCACCTAAAAACCTGTGCTCTCGACAAAACATTGTCTCCATAGGCCTGGCACAGTTTTTCAAACGTTTCCGTTGCACTGTGCCCAAGTCTGAAGCAAAACCTGATAGCACAACGTTGCTCGTAATTGATGTCACTTATTTTTAAAACGCACTGAAAAAACCTTGCTCACAAAAAAAAGTCATTACGGACAGTGCAACAACTCTAGCATTTTCAAATTTGCACTGGACGTGTATCAGATGTTTACTTGCCTTACCACGCATGCGCCGCGGCTCCAGTGTTGCCAGATCGAACACTAGAAAATCAGTCTCATTACTTAATTTACACACCTCGTATGTCATTGTAAAGGGAAGCTAGAACAGGGAAACAAGAAAAAAAAGCTAGTGTTTATTAGATTGGAGTAAACCTTTGTCAAATTTGTCCAAAAGTCTGCTCTTAGCATTTTTGTCTTAAATTTTGGAGTTAATTTTAAATTTAAGTCTGTTGGTTTATTAGCAGTCATTTAGCAACGGAACCTAGGAACTGTCCTCATAGATTTTTTTTTGGAAAATATTGCAAATGAGTTAAACTCATGCAAAACATTAAACGAGTTGATTAGTAATGCAGGTGTTCTAAAATTACACTAGGAACTTCATCTATTTTGGGTTCAGATAAAAACTGAAAGAAATTTGGGAACCAATATTATTCTGTTTAATTCAAGAAATCCAGAATTGTAACTTCCTGTCAAAAGATTCAATTTTATCTCTTACACTTAAAATTAGTTCTACTTGTACTTAGTAAATTTGAACTAACTAAATTTAATCTAAATTTGATAGAGGCACTGCATGACGGTTTACAATATTCAAAATAATGGTTATCTTCTCACACATACATATATAACAAACAATTGTGAGTCTAACAGAAACATTTTGTTGAAGTGAACTCTCTACATGAACTTAGTGAATTTGCTCTGACGATGGATGAAAATCCAAAACCGGTCAGGAACAAAACCAATATGCATGCTACGACGACGGATAAAATACAGGATGTAATCTCCGCATTGCGGACCAACCCACATTTTCAATATTCAAAATAAGTTTGGCACTTTGAATTCTTTAATCTTTAGTCTCAGTCTGACTATAATAAATCCTGCTGGCTACAATAAATTTCATCAGAAGAATAAAGTTCATCATTTGATATTTTCCGTGATAGCCTGCTTCTTTTTATGGTCATCGACCCGGTTTCGGGCGTTCGCCCATCATCATGATGTTTTTGTCGAATAGTATATAAATAACATAGACTTGCACAGAGCAAATACAGTTGATACATTCAACTGGTGTGTATTAACTGGATTTGTACTCAAGTGTATACCAATTGTATTTGCTCTGTGCAAATTTATGTTATTACACCTATTTGACAAAAACATCCTAATGTTGGGCAAACGCCCGAAACCGGTCGATGACCACAAAAAAGAAGTAGGCTGTCTCGGAAAATGTCTCTGATGCTTTCCAGCTCTGCGGAACCAACCACAACAACAAAGGAGGAGTGTTCCTTCCTTTGACTTAAGATGTAATAATCGGTTCCTCTATCTATTAAAGGGCCACAAACTTTTATTAATTTTCCAAGTTCCAAGTTTGATTAAAATTTGTTAATTAGTATTCTAAGAATTGTAGAAAATAAATACAATCTTAGCGTGTTTCACAAAACTGTTTTTTTATTTTTATTTAGGTCTTCAAAAAGTAGCCTTGTAGGTACTCGAAAGACAAATTTTGAACAGAGCAATCTATGGAACTACTGTTACATACATGAAAGCGATTAAACGACATAATATATTCACGTTATGTCTCATGTTTTATGTTTCATGTAGCCTAGGTGTATGGGGTATGGAGAATTGTTCTATGGAAAGAGTAAATATGATCGTGTAGGTGGAATATAATGATTAATGGGTTTTTTTAAATAGGTCTAGTACCCTGAGACTATGTTCTTATTTCTTGCATTACTGGCACGCTAATTTGTCATCATAGAATTGTTTGTTACTAGCGGAGAATATAAATCTTAAAGCTAAGAACATTATGCAATTGTTTTCAGTTATAAATGAATACAGAATGAAGACATTTAAACATGATGCAAAAAAAAAAAAAACACAAAAAAGAGGGGTAATAAATGGATGAATGTTATTTTAAGAGTTGGGCGGGAGGGCAGACAAGCGTTGTTGAAGAGAGAGAGAGAGAGGAGAAATACAAGAAAAAGAAAGAAAATGCAATGAATGTGATGAAGTTGTATGCAGTATGTTAAGTACAGCAAGTAGATTACAGCAAGAAATGGGGACGAAACAAGAAAAAGAAAAAAAAAGAAAAGAAAAATAGCGTATTATTGTCAAAAAAAAAAGAGAGGGTCTGCCGCCTCCAAGTGGCAGCCAAGCTAGATGGGGACAAAGAGGCGCCGGCTAGACGGTGCCAGCCCTTTGCCAACATCAATCAATAATATTTGCACTTTTCAACCACCATTTTCCACTTCTATTTTATACAATTTAACTGTATAATTTTGGTTTTCAATAATTTACATGTTATAATTTGTTTTATTTTGTCTTACTCTTTACTGTATGAGGAAGTATTTTGATAGCGTCAAATTTTCCAAATTGAGTTTATGTCGGAAAATTCACGTTTAGAGCTCATTCAATAAAAAAAAAAAAAAAAAAAAAAAAAAAAAAAAAAAAAAAAATCTGGTGTGAAACACTCACACAACTTTCTCTTACTCCTGTTCTCAAAATTATAATTGACAAATGTTATAGTTTGTGTACCAAATATAACGAAATTCGTCGAAAACTGAAAAAGCTGTTCAGTATAAGCGCACTTCCGGTTTACAATTTTCTTAAAACTTGGAATTTTGGCCATCTGTTTATTTCTAATTAATTTTGTTTGGATGATAGAATTGTATAATCAACTATGATACCACTTTAGGGGAAGCTGCAACCCCACCTCCCCTAAAACTGCCCTTACATGAATTTTTCCAGAGAAATGTCTTAAAAGATGTAGATCTTTGCATTTTTATTTTGTAAACGTAGTTTCAAGAAAATCGTCGGAGCAATTTTTGAAAAAATCGTCGGAAAAATGAAAGAATCATTTAGTAAAGTGTCAAAACAAACGCACTTCCGGTTATCTGATTTTTTTCAAACTCGGAATTTCAACAACATATTTAATTCTAATTAACATTATTTAGATGACAGAATTGTCTAATAAACTGAAATAGCACTTTAGATGGAAACCTAACCCCACCCCTCTCCCAGAAGTGCCCTTAAATGAATTTTCCTGGAGAAATGTTTCAAATAAAAGTTATAGCTCTTCATATGTGTAGTTGATATAAGAAGTTTAAAGAAAAGTGGTTGGAGCCATTTTTTAGAAAATCGCAAAAACGTAAAAAAACTAACTATTAAAGTGGTATTTCCGGTTTAGGAATATTGACACATAACGCCGTCAGATCCCATGGTGATACATAAACGTAATATCAAGTTTCAACTTTCTAAGATTTTTCTTTTTTGAGCTATGCTGTTCACATACATACACGCACACACAAGACCATTTGCTAAAAACCACTTTTTGGGACTCAGGAGACCTCAAAACGGATATTTCCGGTAAAAACACGATATCGAAAATTTGAGACGATTACAATACTTCCTCTTACTAGGAGTAAGAGAAAGTAAAAAAAATAAATAAATAATTTAACCAGCAGTGTAATTTGTGTTTGTATGTGGTTTGTCTGTGTGTATGTTCTTCTAAAGATATTCCATTTAGTTACCATCAAAGCATCTTTCCAACTTTTCCGTCAAAATGCATCAAACTAAACGTTTTCAACTGTTTTTTTTTGCGCGCGTATTTCTCTGAAAACGGTTCAACGATTTTCTTTAAACTTCGCATATTAATTACACAACTCAAACATAAAGTCTTATCAATTTTTTTTTCTTTTTAAAAAGAACCCGTTGTATTTGTATGTTGTAGGCTTTGATAAAGACAATATTTTGTCGAAACGTTGTGTCAAAAATATGTTTTTTTTTTTTTGTTTTTTTTAATTGTATTCAAATCGTCAGGCCTTAAAATTACAATGAGATGTTTTTTACGGCAATGGCCAGAGGAGTTTTTAAAGAAAAGAAAAAAAAAATACTTTCTTGCTCTACGTTTCGGGTACCATTGGTGCCCTTCTTCAGGAGCTCTATAAAAATTTATTGGAGAAAATACATTATTTTGCAGTATAGTAGTTATAAAAAGTGCATAGATTTATAACAAAAAAAAAAACAAAAACAAAAATACACAAACAAACCTCCAACGCAGAACCCTCAAAACATTCCACTAACGCGAATCAACTGAACGTCCCATTTACCCCTCGCTAATCTTCATTAGTCCTATTTCCACTAATATCCTCAAAAACTTTATCCCCAACCACCGAACAGGCTTCTCTCTCTCCCACCAACAAACTAAATAAAATCTTCTCAAAAATTAAAAACCCTATTGAAAAATCTAACAAAACACATACGGTATACAAACTTCAATATATTACACCCAACTGCAACGCTTGCTACATAGGTGAATCCAAACAGTTTTCACAAAAAAGACTCAGACAACACGAACTAGACATTATTAACAAAAAAATTGACAGCACTGCTCTCTCCAAACATGTTCTGACTTTCAATCATACTATCGATTTCAATAACCCTTCCATTTTAACCACTTACAAAACGACTTCCATTCAAAACGTCTTCTATCCGAATCCTTACAAATTCACCTTCATCCGAATGCTATCAATTTCAAAAAAGACAAAGAAATCATAACTTCAACTTACAACAATATTTTTCTAACCCTAAGAAAAGATACTCGCCAGTAATTTGTTCTTCCAAATTTGAAATTGCCGCGCCTCACTACAAACATTTTTCATATCCCTCCCACCCTTTAACAGGTTTTTTTAAATTTTAAAAAAATACTCTCTCTTCATTTCAGTCTCAACGTTCACTCCTCTCCTATCCTAAAGTATCTTCATCTATCTTATTTTCTCTTATTGTTAATATTATTTTATTTAATTTACTGTCACTTCTATTTTATAATTTCTTCTGGTAATATTTCTTTAATTTAAATTTTTCTTTCTTCTTTCTTTGTTATAAATCTATACACTTTTTTTATAACTACTATACTGTACAGTAATGTAATTTCTCCAATAAATTTTTACAGAGCTCCTGAAGAAGGGTTACCAATGGTACCCGAAACGTAGAGCAAGAAAGCATTTTTTTTTTTAAACTCCTCTAGCCATTGCCGTACAAATATCTCATTTTTTCCTTATCTCACTATCCTTCGCCATCATTTATCAAATTTTATTTGGAATATTTTTCCAGTAAAAAAGATCATTTCTGGATTGTGCTGATGGAAGTGTATTATTAATACATGCTGAAAATAATTAAATGCATTCAATGCGGTTATCCCATTATCTACATTGTATTAAGTTACATTAAATCCATTGCCAGAATTGCAAGTTTGATGAAAATCGGTTATTATTATTATTATTATTATTCAAAGAAGGGGAGGGCAAAACCCTTCGCTATCCAAAGCCTCCCCGGGCCAATATAGCTACCCCTAAAGAATAACAACTACTGGGACTAGAACAAAAGTCCAGGCCCAGGTTTTAACCATCTGAGTTTCACCACAGTCCGAACAAATCGGACCAAAACCTTAAAAGGTCATAGCTTAAAATCCTCTACCGATATCCTATTTCGGTCGAAGGTCCTAAACCTAATCTCCTCACAGCCCAAACAATCCGCCATCAGATGCATGGGTGTTTCCTCTTCCGTCTCACAAACTCTACAAAAGGGGACAGGCATGAGTCCCATTGTATAGAAATGTCTCCTTAAGCCACAATGCCCAGTGAGGAAGCCAACCAGATGCCTGAGAGAGGTCCGTGAAAGACATCGGATCCCGCTACTCAAAGCACCGTCCGGACCCCCAATGAGCATCATAGACTTCCGACAACCCACTCCACTCATCCATAAGGATGAGTGCTGTGAGGTCATCCAAGTCTCAAAGCCTGATAAACATGTGCCAGAAGACACACCTGCATCAGGCTCTGGACCAATGAAAGGAAGAGAGGCGCCTAATTTGGCAAACCTATCCACCTCCTCATTCCCAAAGATTCCCATATGACCTGGAACCCAGACCAGAAGCACATCCTTCAATGAAGAAAGATCTTCCAGTCTTTTAGAACATTCCAAAACCAATCTGGAAGTGAAGACACATGAGTTAAGCGCCTTCAATGCAGCCTGTCTGTCCGAGCAGATACAAACACCTTTTAAATTAGTGTTAAGCACCCTCTCATCCAAAATACAGCAAAGAATTGCATAAACCTCAGCCTGGACGAAAATCGGTTAACTAAACATGCAAATTTTCAGAATAGTCAGGTTTTTTGCTGTTTTTTTTTTAAGCTAATAGATTAAATTTTAAGGGAAATGCCCTGTTATTTGAATGATCTGTAGTGTTACCGGAGCTTGCCCACTGGCGCCCTCCGAGGAATGTTCTCTAGTTACATAGTGCTCTAGAGCCTCCTAGGAAGAGAAAATGTAATATCATCATTGCTGGGCTTGAAACCGGAACTTCCGCGTGCGAGTCCAGCACTTTACACTAAAGCTGGCCAGTTCCATACTGTTTTATTGAATACAGAATTAGACATAACAATTCTAAAAAAAAACTTTTAAACTTTTCTATTATTAAAACGTATCTGAGCTTTTCTTTTTTCTATGAACGAATCTGAGAGAAAAATAAAACTGTCTTGAAACATTAACAGGACTCGTAAACTAAAATTTTCAACACTTCAAACTGACAATATTGTTTTGTTAGAATTTTTACAAAATTATTAAATACTCAGGACTATTTTTTAATCTGGTGGATCCGTACAATTTACTAAAATGGTAGTTTGGTGGAAAGCATAAAAGTCATGGCTTCCCAAATGGTGGAATACTATTCAAAAATTTAAAAATTAATCCTTAGAGCTAACATCAAGAATATGGCAAAAAATTGTACATACTTTCCGTTAAGGTCGCTTTTGACCAGTTTAACCTTAACAGGAAATATCGGAATCAGAAGATTGTAATCCTATTCGATTTCCAGGCCACTATTAAAACAACTGAGCTCATATATAATAAGTTCAAAAATGATATGGGAATATCTAGGAAAACTCAATGACCTGGACAGGAGCAATAGAGTTACCCAGTTTTGGGTGCCAGGGCAGGTTGTCGTGGAAGGAAATGCAATGGCCGACGTTCCCTAGCAAGGAAAGGCGCTACATCTCTCCTTTTTTGAGACCTGAAATTTTCTGCGGCAAGAATTTAGAAATGAGGAGAAAGTGAAGAGAGCACAGCTCTGGAAAAATAATCCGCGGACTGAAGCAAGCTAAATATCTGCCTGGGCGGTTATAACCAGAAAAAAAAATCTGAAACATGCAGCAGTCTAAGTAAAAATAGGGCTTCGTATGCTTGACGGGTTTCCTCTCAGGGCATCGTAGACTCAGGGAGTCACCTAAGTGACAGGGAGCACCTAAGGAAGCTAGGGCCACGACAGCAGCACCTGCAGATTTTGCGGGAAGACGGAGGTGACTCCAATACACCTTCTAAACGGACTGCGATGCTATCCATCCAGAGAAGATTCAGAAGCCTGTGTAGTAATCAGGAGTTGGAGGAAGTTTACTCCTTACCTTCCTAAATTCTGATTATCTGCAAAGGGTACAGCCAGATAAGTAGTCTTACCCTTGAAGTGGGAATAGAGGACTTTTGGTCGCAGTGCCCTCTAACCCCAAAGGCGCGTTTCCCGTTAACCGCCCTTTTTTTGAATAGGTGGCTGGATCCAATAATATTGCAAAACATCATTGATCTGACGAAAACATCATATTTCTCTTGATAATAGTGTGAGATTGTCGCACTACAAATAGTACAGACCCAGATACCCATTTTTTTGTACCTTCCCCAAATTTAATTTGTGTACTTCGACTTCGCATTGCGCTAATGACTCATGTATTTGGCTTTGCTGAGAAATACGATGATGAATTCTAATCATCCAATAATAATAATAATATGAATTTGCGTTTATAAAGTGAGTAAAATCAATTATTACTATTTGGAGAATCCGGAAGTGAGTTTATTCCATTTGTAAAGTCATAAAAAGTGAATGTTTATGAGAGAGGAGTAAGAAGTCAAAAAACAAAAAATTGAATAGTCCACATCTAACGGCCACAATACCTGAATCGACTCCTGCGTTGATTTGATTTTGTCTTTATTACTTGCTGATTCCTTTATCCCTATTTTCTTATTTCTTGTTTCTATATTTCTTCCCCAATTTTACTTTTTTTCCTTTTTTTTTATATTATTTTATCAACTCCAAATAACTGTAAAATATAATATTTATTTTATTTCGATTATTTTTCTTAAATTAATAATTAAGTAAATCTCCATATTAAAAAGTTCAATTAAGAAGATTAAGAAAAGCAATTTCACTGTCAACTAAAACCGTACAATAACATCTAATTTCTTTTGAACTTGAATTTGGAAGTAAAAGTACATAAAAATATATAAAAATTTAGCGTTCCCTTTATTCCAAAATCTGCCTCCCATATTTGTAAACCAGCACTCCCTTGCAACGAAGGTTCCTTGCAACAATACTGTATTCGGGCATGTTATGATAAGCATCTGCCATGAATACTCAAAAGACAAGTACTTAAGATGTACATTGGTCTATAACCATAGAACCCATGATTGTGAAGGGAATTATACATCCTATAAAAATCTGTAAACGGAAACCGATAGAATTTGAAGCAAATAAAGAAGGTTAGTGTGATGGACAAAGTCTAAGAAACTGTTGTCCACATTAAACCTTACTGATACGACTGTTTGCCCGAAGATCAAACTTACATTAACAACAAAATAACGATAAATTATTCGAGAATAATGGAATGTTTATTAAGAATAATTGATGGCTATTCCAACCAGATCGCTCTTCTAAGATAGAATAAATCAGAGATCAATTATCATTTGAAAGGTCAAGCTCGTCAAGAAAAAGCCCTCCAGTGAAACGATCAATCTAAGCTCAGGTTTCCTTTGGAGGTGTTTTACTCGTTCTCAAGAGCTTGTAAGAGGCCAAGATCTGCCAGAAGCCAATGATTTCACAATCCTGTGTTTCCAACTTGACTTGACTAGCAGTTGTGAATAATTTTCCATATTGAGGAGACAGACGACTCTTCTTATTTCACTATTTCAGAAAAAAGACTTTTTACAGTTCTCTATTAAGAATCCCAGCTTGCAATCATTTTACAAGTACGGGCTGTTTTGCTGTACACAGCGCCTCTTTCGCATATTCCATTTAAGAACAAATTAAGTACGCTCCACTTTTGAAAATGTAGCAAAATGTTGCCATAGGTTGTAGATTGTTGTAGGGGATTATTGCACTGCGACTGAAAGATCTATTATGTCCCCCGGAGCCTTCTCAGTGATGCCGGCCTCCAACAATGTTCTCTTCCTACAAACAACACTGCCCATCACCGAACAGTGAGTTGTGGAGGTTCCTAGGAAAAGAAAATCTAAAGGCATCATGCTGGATTCGAACCCGGGACCTCCGCGTTGCTAGTCCAGCCCGCTACCCATGAGCTAATCCCTTCCTTCTCCCTTGTCTTATGCCAATAACTAGGAACGGAGACCCTAGTTTGTGTATTGTATTTGTCCTTGTCTGTAGAGAGTAGAGTGTATTGTGTACTGTTCGGACGAAGTGCATGGAATACTGAGCTGTGGTAACCCGTGGGGTCGCTATTCCTCCAACTAACAGCATGCAACAGATACCTCTTGTGGGCAAATGTTGGCATAACCTTTCCCAGGAGTTAAATGAAAGAAAATAGGGTACTTATAATGATTGTTGTGGACCATAGATATCTATCGAAGCCACATCTTCGAAGACACCAAAATTTGGGCGAAACTTATGATCCCTTGGTACTATTTGGAGAAGCTTTTAATGATTTCCCTAAACCTCTGGGACATAAAAAACCTGGAGAATAAGATCAATTCTGAGGAGATGTCTGCAAGTATTATTAAGAACTTGAACTATGAAGGCCACTCAAACAATCAGAAATATACACAGTTTCCGATAGTTTCAATCTAAAATTCTACGCCATATTATTAGAAGACTATGTGTGGTGTCGGCAACATAATCAACGATCAGAGACATTTTCCGTGGCTTCATTTTGTGGTCATCGACCGATTTTGGGCGTTCGCCCATCTACAGGATGCGTTTTTCAGACAGTGTGACAACACAGACTTGCACAGAGCAAATTCAGTTTACACACTCAGTAAATTCAGATATTAAGTTTACAAGTGTGTAAACTGAATTTGCTTTGTGGAAGTCTGTGTTGTCACACTGTCTGAAAAACGCATCCTGAAGATGGGCGAACGCCTGAAACCGATCGATGACCACGGAAAATGTCTCTGATGCTTTCCAGCTTTCACGGAACCAACCATCCCAACAATAATCAACGATAATGTTCTAAAAATATTATTAACTTAATTACAATAAATTCTATTGTTCACTGTTCGCTTCCACCTTACCTACCAATTCACCTGCTTTCATATTTTTTTGTCTCTTTATGACACTTTATTCGACACTTGAAGCGATATTATCCGTGCAATTTTTTCGGCGATGCATATCTAAAAAAAAAAACCTATAAATAATTAATTATACTTTATTTGATATGTAAATAATAATTTATTCGGAGAAACAACAATGGGTGATAACTCTCGCACCGCCATGTCTCAGGTGACGCTATTTAGCTGCTGGAGAACGTATTCACGTAAAGTAGTATATTTCAAAACAAAAAAAAATAATAAATATATAAAAATAAAAGGGTGACCATATAAAGAAGGAAAAAAAATAAAAGTGGCAGAAATGGCGCCTTTTTATGAAGGTTCAAATGATGTTATACAAGAACATTGTTAAAATATAACATGTTTTAACATCAATGTGATGGAAAAAAGTTTTTTCTTCTCACCTTAGGCCGACAACGCTACACCTACACATATGTGAACTTTCTCAAGAAGAAAAACTTAAAAAGAGTTGCAAATATATTCCATTACCGCGTGATAAATATCGGCTTTTCTATTTTTTTTCTATTTTTTTATTTTTTGTTCATAATATTTTCTTTCAAAACTTTTATGTCGTTTAATAACATTCTATGTTTGATAATAACTTCAATTTCTGCGCTTTTTAATACACCTGTATGCTAAATATTGCACATTCAGCTTACGTAATAACGTTTATTAGATATCATATTCAATAAAATAAAAAGGGGGGGGGGCATTTTCATTTTAATCCTAACAAAGTGAATAAAATTATTATTATTATTATTATTATTATTATTATTATTATTATATAGGAACTATTATTGTTATTTGCCCTTAAATGTTATATTTGAAAAAAATATTACATTTTGAAATACACTCGGGTGCAAAAAACAGGACGCCATATTTATATTTGAGATATTATTTTAATAACTCCGTTAATTTTGTTAATTTTTTACCTTTTTTTATTTTTCTGGAAAGATAATATGAAACTTGAAAAATAAATCTGGTGTGAAACACACACAACTCTCTCTTACTCTAAAATTATAATAGACAAATTTTATAGTTTGTGTACTAAATTTTAATGAAATTCGTCGAAAACTGAAAACTGAAAAACTGTTCAATAAAAAGCGCACTTCCGGTTTATTAATTTTTCTTGAAACTCCGAATTTTGGCCATCTATTAATTTCTAATTAATTTTGTTTGGTTGATAGAATTGTATTATCCAAACAAAATTGTTCGCTCAATACAAACTACGCCCCTCTTCGCGCTGTTCCTGGAGTTGGCGGACAGTCTGCGGGAGCTGTTGGACCCCTCTGTCGCAGATGCGGCAGAGAGCCTGAAACACCAGCCCATGTGCTTGGTACATGTCCGAATAACATGCTCCTAATAACCCGACGCCATCACAGAGTGAAGCACGCTATTATGGATTTGCTGCATCAACGGGACCTTACGAGCTTTGAGGAAGTTTATGCCATCGATACGGACGGTTCAGTCAGGTATGCTGACATCGTGACCTTCCAGGAAAACAGCGACATTGCTTTTGTTTTGGACCCAACGTTCAGATATGAAAGTAATGATCCGAGTCAAGCGGAGAAGGTCCACGAGGAGAAGAGCCAAATTTACGAGAAGTGTATTCCCCACTTCAAAGAAAAATTTAGAGACCAGTTTGGAGACAGGGTCTATAGGGTGCAGGGCCTGTGGTTTGGCTCGAGAGGTGTCATTCCAACGGAGACGTCCGCCTTTTTGGGCAGTGTTGGCATCAGCCTTGATGACTTGCTTCCGATTGTGGAGGGCATTATTGTTGACTCCCTGGGCATAATATCCCAGCACTTGCATGGTTGAATAATGTTATATATATTTAAGTAATTTTAGGCTTCATAATATCCTGACTATTTCAGTCTCGCATGAGATGCCTGAAATCATCTCCTTTAACGATTAGATATTTTTACTTAATCATCAAATCAAAATCTCGTGAAACTCATGTCCCTCGATTGATTGGTACGCTGTGTCATCTAGCAGTTCAACATCGTTGAGCCGCCTTGCTTCACTGAAGTATTTCTCTCTCTGTGATACCACTTAAGGGAAAAATATAACCCCACCTCTCCCCCCAAAAGCCTCTTTAAATGATTTTACCAGGAGAAATGTTTCAAATAAAAGTTGTAGCTCTTTATATGTGTACTTTACATTTCTAGTTTAAAGAAAAAAATCGTTGGAGCCGTTTTCCAGAAAATATCAGAAAACTGAAAAAATACATTTCAGTTAAAACGCACTTCCGGTCATCCGATTTTTTTTTTCAAACTCGGAATTTCAACAATACATTTAATTCTAATTAATACTATTTAGATGACAGAATTGTATAGTAAATTTCAATAGCCGTTTAGAGGAAAAATCTAACACCACCTGTCTCCCCAAAGTGCCCTTAAATGAATTTTCTCAGAGAAATGTTTTATATAAAAGTTGTAGATATTTGTATGTGTAGTTTGATATAACTAGTTTGAAGAAAATTTGTCGGAGCCATTTTGGAGAAAATTGCAGAAAAGTGAAAAAAAAAAAAAACATTCAGAAAAATGGTACTTCCGGTTGAGGAATTTTGACAGATGACCTACTGTTGGATCCCATGGTGATACCTAAACGAAATATATCAAGTCTCAACTTTTCTACGATTTTTCGTTTTTGAACTATGCTATTCACATACACACACGCACACAGACCATTTTCTAAAAACCACTTTTTTGGACTCAGTGGACCTCAAAACGGATGTTTCCGGCGAAAACTCGATATCGAAAATTTGACACGATTACAATACTTCCTCTTACTCTATGGAGTAAGAGAAAGTAAAAGCTAAAAAGTGTAAAGTTCTTTTTTCTAATTTAAACTTTCATTGGAATTTTTCAAAAAATGCGTACAAACAAATTTTAAAAAAACATACTCAACATGAGGCAAACAGCCTGCAACATCCGCGTGTTAAACCACGTAATGAGGCGTAGAATATCATCCTGGCTGATTTGTTCCCACTACTCTTTAAGAAGGGCACGTCTTAGGCGGATTTAGCATACTCCGAGGACCATAACCCGATTCCGAAGCGTGTCCCAGACATATTCAACAAGTTTTAGATCTGGAGATCGTGCTTGCCACTCCCTGGTTATTACCTGACTTTCCAGACAGCAAGTTTCTATGCAACTCTTCAAATAGCCTAAAAGAGTCTATATCCAGTCAAGAAGTCTTAACCAAGAAATTATTTTCGGCCAACGTTACCTCAATCACCTACTCTTTACAGCGAAATAGTAAATATACGAGGATCATTCAATAAGTAACGAGACAAATCGCTGTAGCTCAGAAACGGTGGCATCCTTGTACTTAGTTTTTCATCAGCTGTTCGAGTATTGCACTTCGGAAGAACAAAGCTCAGTGATTAGATTTTTAGTTCCACATGATATCAAAGGCTAGTGAAATCCACGAAAGAATGTGGAAAGTGTACGGGAATAATTGTTTTAATCGTTTGAACGTTTACAAATGGGTAGAACAGTTTAGAAGTGTCCTGTGACAAGCAACTTGTGGGACGACCGGTTGACGTTGCAATTTCCCCCTTTTGAATCTCGCATTAACGCGTTAATTCAGGACAACAGGCGTATTACTGTTCAACTGATAGCTGAAGAAATGCAAGCGAGTGTTGGAACTGTCCGTAACATTATTCAGAATAAGCTGCAGTACAAGAAAACTTGTGCGAGATGGGTTCCTAGACAACTTACGGACGCACACATTGAAACCAGGTTTCAAATCAGTCAAAACAGTTGAAAGAACGATGTTTAATTGGAAGAAACATTTCAGGAGAATTTAGAATAGAATTTTAAGGAGTTTTGGACCCCTTAAAGAGGCTCTATATGGGGAACATTTTTCAATCCAATGAAGAAGTTAGAAAATAAGGTGCAAAAGTGGCGTCGAGATCAACCCAAAGAATTTTATGCCAGAGGCGTACACAAATTAGAAGAAAGATGGGACAAATTTATAAATGTTGTGATAGGTATTTATTTGAGTAGATGGTATACGAAGTTTAAAGAAAATCGTTGGATCCCTTTTTTGAGAAAATCAGTTTGTCTGAAAAAGTTTATCTGAAAACATTCAGAGAAAAAGTCGCATTTCCGAAGATTTTGCCCGAAATCTTCATGTCTGATGCTGTCGTACTAAAAGGAATACTACCAAATTTGAACTTCCTGCTCGCTAAAAAACATTTTCTTCGTATTCACGGAGCCCGAAAACATTTATTTCCGGTGAAAACTGAATTTCGAAAATTTGGCATGATCACAATACTTTTTTGTCTTATCAGGGAGTAAGACAAAGTTAAAAATAATAAACTACCCAGAATATATAGAGAACCAAATCTATTAACAATTCGTTATTTTAAAAATTCCGTTTTTATGAAGTTCTTTTTTTTCCTTTTATTAAGTACAGCTTCTCAGAACGTAGAGAGTATTGTACACTGTATGTTGCAAAACAGAGACAGAACAAAACTAGTTTCTCAGAAGTAATAGCTAACTACTTAGAAGTTATATGGTCTGAAAACGTACTTATAACTTACAAACTTTAATAGAGAAACTTCCAAGTTAGAATAACATTTATTTAAAGTATTTTAAAAGGAACTTTATAGGATATATTTTGTACTATAATACAATGAAACAAAGAATATGGAACGCTATTCTTTTAACGTGACTACAATTTAAGAGTTTTTCTTGTTAAATATGTTTTTATTGTTCTGTATAATGATGACGTGATCAGTGCAAAGAATTAAGTGAAATGTTTATCGTTGAACGCCCGTTATAAAAATAGGTATAAAAGGAGAGCTGAAGGAAAAAAAAAAAAAGATAGGCTACTCTGCTGAAGGCTGATGGCTGAATTCGTGTGAAAATGCTGAGGAAAAGTGCTGTTAGATTAACTGTAGGTCAAAAGACTACCTACAGAGCTGCCTACAGAAAAAAAACTGGAATTGTTGGCTCTCTATTCTGTCCCTTGTATAGACGAAAGCAAGAAATGATTGGCACTTAGACCCTTGCCCTACAATGCATAAGACATAAGAACCACGTTTAACGACAGCCTCTTTCCGTACTTAGACTGTTAAAAATAAAACAGCCATGATCGGGGACTAGAGAGAACAATTTATAAAAGGCTATTAAATATTTCTAAAAATTTGAATTAATATTCAATATTTCTCGCAGTTTTTCCTCCAACTCTTACATCTAGTAAGAGGAAGTATTGTAATCGTGTCAAAAATTTTTGATATCGAGTTTTCACCGGAAATATACGTTGAGAACCCGTGACTACGAAAAAAATGTTTTTAGCGAATTGTCTGTATGTGTGTTTTAACAAATATATAAAAAATAAAAATCGCACGAAGATAAACTTTATATTCCGTTTAGTTGCTACTAACAATCTAACACGAAGTTTTCGGGTAAAATCCATAAACCAGAAGTTGGGACTATATATACTATTTCTCGAAAACAGCTTCAACAATTTTCTTTAAATTTCGTATACTATCTGCATACATAAATAACAAACATTTTTTTATTTGAAACATTTTCCTTGGGAAACGGGTTTTTTAGGCGGTGGGGGGCTGTTGGGGAACATTACTTACCACTCCAGTACAATGTATAGTAATGAACTCTTGTAAAAGATTTGCCACAAGAACAAATTTTTAAACGCTATTCGAACAACCATCAACACTCAACGACCATCATTCTCACACCATCACTTCGCCAGTCAGTCTGTCACTCTCTTCCACGCTACCATACTTTCACTCTAAATTATACAATGTAAAGTCTTCGCGGTGCTTAATATTCTCTTTCAATGTAAACAATGTTCAAGTAAGTCTAACTTAACTTAACCTAAGTTCTTTTCTTCTATTCAACTCTATCAGAATATCTACTACAAAAATAAAGCTAAAAGCTTCTGAAAATTTAAACCAACAAACAATAGGCGGTTCAACGAGAATGACTCGAACAAATTTTATTAAATCTACATACCAATTTATATAAGAATTTTATATACCAATTTCCTAAAAATTGTCGAGCAAAACTATAGGCGTAGGCATGTAGCGACTCCATCGCTCACCCTTCGGGGTACAATCAGCCTCTGGCTCTCCAGGTTGGGAATTCCCTCCCTCAACCCATCCTGAACCTTTCCCCTTGCAGGGTTTCCTGCGAGTATCCTGGGTCTCTGCACCCCTGTGTTTGAGGCAACTCGGACCACTCGTTAGAGTTGAAATACTGAACTACAAGGGCAAGCTACTTTCCGAGCCAATTGCTTGCAATTGAGGTAGGGGATTCGTAGTGGTCGTGGTTTAGCCAACAACTCCAATGGCTGCGGTCATGAGTTGAGCGGGAGGAGACTAGCAATATAAAATAAACCCAGCTGGAAGCGCATTTGCTGGGTGTGCGCGGTTTACCGCAGCCTGCTAGAGGGTGCCTTCTCTAGCTTCTGGAAGTGGACTGTGACCACTATGTGGGATCACTTTGCGCGCTGGTTGAGCGCATCTCAACCTGCCCTTAAATGGGTCAAGCGGGGGTGTGCCCGGGAGGGCACTTCTGCCATGGTCAGGTATTGCACTAACCGCCTTTCCATGGTGGTGACATCCCTCTCTTGTTTAAATGATCCCGCTGCTTGCAACGGGGGACCGGTAATACTTAAAAATGGGTAGATACGGTCTTGAAAGATCCCCCCGGTACCAAGGAAGAAAGGGGGTTGCACAGGAACGAATGTCCAGCAAAACTGCTTTAAGAATATCCTGGAGGGCTAAGATCTTAAGTTTATTTTTTCAAAAATAAAAAATCAATTGCATAAATCTGATACAATCGCAATCACCGCACTGGCGAGATCCGAAATTTTCTTTAAACCCGGTTCACTAACTAAACCTGATCATTTTTATGTGTAACATTTTTGGGAGGGAACAGATTTATTTTAGGAGTTTCTAGCGACTTTATGAAATTAGGCCCTTCCTGTGAATAACCATTACACAAGGTTCACCAGATTAACGAATTTTCTTCGGTATTACCTTTTTTTGGAAAGAAGATTAAAAGCAATTTAATATTTTAGACAAGTTAATAATACTTGAATCAACAATATCAAACATTTCTAGTTTACTTGGAAAATGTTCATCACGTATAAAATACACTCAACATTAATCAATCTACCTCTCTCTCTAGACATATTCTCATGAATATATGGAAATGTAGGGGGCCTAATAAATATTTAGTTGTTTAGTAAAGTGTATTACAGTCTTAGTATTATTGAATGTGAATTGTTGGCTTATACTTGTTCATAAAGATATACAGATTATATTTTTTACTTTCTCTTACTCCTAGTAAGAGGAAGTATTGTAATCGTGTCAAATTTTCGATATCGAGTTTTCCCAGAAATATCCGTTTTGAGGTCCCCTGAGTCCAAAAAAGTGGTTTTTAGCAAATGGTGTGTGTGTGTGTCCGTGTGTGTGTGTTGTGTATGTATGTATGTGAACAGCATAGCTCAAAAACGAAAAATCGTAGAAAGTTGAAATTTGATATTCCGTTTAGAGGTCACCATGGGATCTGACTGTACGTTATCTGTCAAAATTCCTCAACCGGAAGTACCACTTTACTAGTTAGATTTTTTACTTTTTTGCAATTTTCTCAAAAATGGCTCCGACGATTTTCTTTAAACTCCAAACATCAACCACACATACAAAAAGCTACAACTTTTATTTGAAACATTTCTCCGGGAAAATGCACTGAAGGGCACTTTTGGGGGAGGGGTGGGGTTAGGTTTTCATCTAAAGTGCTATTTCAGTTTATTAGACAATTCTGTCATCTAAATAATGTTAATTAGAATTAAATATGTTGTTGAAATTCCGAGTTTGAAAAAAATCGGATAACCGGAAGTGCGTTTACTTTACCACTTTACTAAATGATTTATTCACTTTTTCGCAATTTTCTCAAAAATGGCTCCGACGATTTTTTTGAAACTTCGTATATAAACTAAACATGCAAAGATCTACAACTTTTATCTAAAACATTTCTCTGGGAAAATTCTTTTAAGGGCACATTTTTAGGGGAGGGGTGGGGTTAGATTTTCATCAAAGTGCTATCCTAGTTGATTATACAATTCTATCATCCAAACATAATTAGAAATAAATAGAGGCTGAAATTCCGAGTTTCAAGAAAATTAGTAAACCGGAAGTGCGCTTTTACTGAATAGTTTATTCAGTTTTCGACGAATTTCATTAAATTTGGTACGCAAACTATAAAATTTCAATTATCATTTTGAGAACTGGAGTAAGAGAAAGTTGTGTGAGTGCTTCACACCAGATTTTTTTTAAATGCATTTGTGAAAGCGGTTTTGATGAAGTGCTTCTCAGGATGATTATATGATTTGTTTCCAACAATCTTTGAACGTTTTTAAGCAGTTCGGGATTAACTGGATAAATATGGTTAAATAACAAATTAATAAAGTCATTTCAAAATTTTTACAAATCGATATTTTTTTCTTAACTATTTTTACAAATCGATATACCATCTTGAATTTCAATTCGAAAATTTAGCATAGGATATGAACAACTTCATTTAAATCGAAAATACGAGTAGAAACAAGATTATTAGACCATTTATACTTTCTCTAAGAGCAAGCCTACTAAGAGGAAGTTTATCATCCTATCAAATTTTCTTAAGTTTCCACCGTGTTTTTAACAAATAATCTGCGTGTGAGTGAGTGAGGTAGTAAAATATCCCGTGTGGGGGGGGGCAGCAAGCTCAAACTTGGTATTCCTTCATAATGAGAAGAAAGTTTCGGTCAAAATCCAGACACCGGAAGTGCGATTTTGCTGAATGCTATATATTTTTTTTTTTTTTCAGTTTTTTGCGATTATCTTGAAAGAAGCTACACCAATTTTCTTTAAATTTCGCTACTATTTACACACATACATAACGATCACTTCTATTTTGAAACTTTTTTCTGGGTAAATTGATTTTTTGGGTAGTTCTGGGAGATTATAAACATTAAGCTACCATATCAAGTATTATTTATGGTTTTACCCTATCCAATTAATATTAAAGTCCTCATGCATTGGTCTACTGTCTAGAGCACTAGCCTTTAGAGCGAGAATTCTCAGGATTCGATTCCCATGAGAGCAAAGTCGGTGTTGGCCTAGCATCCTGAGAAAAAGTGTGAAAAAGTGGGAAGCTACGGCAAGGTAGCGCACCCAGGTAGCAAAGGTAGGAACTAAACGGCGATGTAATGGGTTCAGATATTGGATGTTCTGATCCCACCGCTGCCACCAGTTGTAATGGGTTCAGATGTCTTGGTGAGGTGTTGCGATGCGATGAATAGTTGGGAGCTAGTTAGAGATTTTAGCGAGTTGTTATGCGGAATATGAATTACGAATTCACGAAAATAGATATATAGATATATATATATTTTAACAATAATTTAAACGTTTGAGAAGATAAACTACAATTAATTTAGAATGATTTAAATTGTAACTAGAATGCACCAACTATAATGATTGATAATTAATATATGTTTAAATACTTAGATAGGGACGCGCTCCGGTGTATGAATTATGTCACTGGTAGAATCTTGATGTTACGCTGATGAAATACTGAAGAATAGTCCTCCCCACTTCTGTAGAGAGACACCTTATATTGCCATCACCACACATTGACAAGTCTTGTAATTACAGGTCACACTCAAACATCTCTTGCCGTGTGTTGACCCTAGTTCTTGAACAGGTGTTGGCGGTTATCAAAGGATTGTAGCCAGGTGGTCGGTCTTTAGAGTGTTTAGTTTATTGCCGTGTGTTGACCCTAGGTCTTGAATACGTCGGTGAACAGGTGTGGCGACAGGTGATGGTAGTTATCAAAGGACTGTAGCCAGGTAATCGGTCTTTTGAGTGATTTGTTGACCCTTGTGAAAGCGGTGTGTCTTTGGCGGGCGGTCCTTTGACCGTGCACTGATCGCGACTGGCTGGCACCACTAGTTATAATTTTTATAATTAAAAATTATATATTTCTGTTATCACTCCTTCTTGTTATCACATTACAGCGAGAAGACTGGGACGTGCTTACCCCACACGTATTCCAATAAAAATCGCTGCCTCTTGGCAAGCCTTGGCCCTTCATGGGGTGTTACGTCATAGGTTTTTATTTATTTAATATTATTTTTACATTAGAAGTATTGCTAGAATTACAAATTTATAAGACAAAATTGTTAACCGGAAGTGCGATGTTATATAATTAGCCTTCAAGTTTTTTGCAATTTACTCGAAAATGGTTGGAATGTGAGAAGGAGAAAGAATTTGAGAAAATGTATTTTTGAGAAATAAATTAGAATATATGCTGGAACACTGTATAATGAAACTGAAGTTAGGTAGAGGGAGAAATATAAAGAGACAGACTGGCTGAGTGATGAAAAGTTTGCTGACTGTTTGTAACTGATCATAAACTGTCCTGAACTGTACTGCTGTCGCTCTATTTATATGAATCTAACTGTCCCTTCCTAGTATATGGCCTATGTAGGGATACCTAAATTTTAATTCAATTAATGTGTTTCTTCGCTTTTCGGATACTATGAATCTTTAATGATTCGGATCCCATTACAACTGCATCACTTTTATTTGAAACATTTTTCCAAAAAAAAAAAATTAATATTAGAGGGGTTCGGGGGGAAGCCTTGTCGTCAATTACGTTTAAATTTAAACTGCGCTACAAGCTTTGTTGGTTGTGCTCCACAAAAAAATTCGCACAGGTATACTACAAGTATAAACAAAACGTTTTGAGGTCCCCCTGAAAGAATAAAAGTGTATATAATTTGTAATTAATAAAATATTTTAATTTTTAGCAAATTTATATATTAAGTACTTTAATTTAATATATTATTATTATTAATAACTTTATTGTTTTTTTGTTTTTTTTATAATTTTCTTTACAATAATGAATGTGTTTCTTTACAAGCATGGCATTCAGCCGTCTGCTTGAATTTACTGCAGCTTGTGCTGTATATAATAAAAGAAGAGTTGCACAATATAAGAACAAAAACAAAACAAAAAATGAAAAATGAAATTATGTAAACTCAAATGATTCAAAAGGAACTAAATTAAAACAGAACAGAATGGAATTTTATGTTTAGCAAGGGAAATTACAAGAAATAATAATAATAACTAAAAACAAATCCTATTTGAAATAAGGTGACCAGAAAGAAGTGACCTTACGGAAGGTTTAAGATCCACTTAGACCTCACTTTCCACGCTTGACGAGTGTATGCAACCAGCGGTAAACAAGGAACTTCACCAGATAGAAAGTCCACTATTTCTCGTCTAGAGTGATCGTCTAGAGTGATCGCCAAAGTGGAGGAGACGAAGCTCTGTCAAAATAGGGCACTCACCGAGAAAATGAAATAAGTCTTCACGAGTGTTGTAGGAGTAGAGAGAACACTTTTCGTTTTCTGGATCCCTTACTAACCATGGCTTGTAATTAAGATATAATAGTTCTCGACTGATTTTCAAAAACATTTATATAATTTTTAATATATAAATTGGCAAAAGATCCGTGTGTGAGTGTGTGTGAACAAAATATCTCAAAAATGAAAAAAAAAAGAAGTTAGGAAGTTCGAAACTTGGTATTGAGGTTAGGTGCTAATGCTCTTAGACAAAAAAAAAATGGAGATTTTTTGTTTTTAATTTAAGGCGCGTCAACATCTATGATCTAGGTCAAGCATCTTCTCAGTGCACTGCCGGCCTCCGAACAGGGTTCTCTCTCGTTACAGACAACACTGTCCATTACCGGACAGTTGAGCTGTAAAGGCTCCTAGGAAGAAAAAAATCTAAGGGCAGCACAGCTGGACTCGAACCTGGGAACTCCGCATGAGTATAGAGAATTTGATCAAAAACAAAATGTTCATAGTGAGAAACTACTCCTCACTTTTTTTTGCAATTTTCTCGATAATGGCTCCAACAGATTTTCTATAAACTAAGTATGTGAACTACACACACAAAGATCTACAACTTTTATTTGAAACATTTCTCCTGGTGGAGTCATTTAAGGAGGCTTTTGGGAGAAGAGGGAGGGGATTATGTTTTCCTCTAATTAATTATACAATTCCTACAATCTAAACAAAATTAATTAGAAATAAATAGACGGCCGAAATTCCAAGTTTCAAGAAAATTAGTAAACCGGAAGTGCGCTTTTACTGAACAGTTTTTTTTTTCAGTTTTCGACGAATTTCATTAAATTTGGTACACTAACGACAAAATTTGTCAATTACAATTTTGAAAAGTGGAGTAAGAGAAAGTTGTGTGAGTGTTTCACACCAGATTTTTTTTTTTTTACATTTTTTCTAGAAATACCAATTCTAGAAGTCAAGATCTCTGAAAAATGCTTAATTAATTCAGTGTAAGTGGCGTTGTCTCACAAACTACCTAAAATCCCTCAAAAAATGTAAGTGTGCAAATAAATAGTGTTTTTTTAAATAACTAGCCTTCTGGATTGTGGGGATTTGAATTTGGTTATTTGCTTATAATAAAATAGTAATTTGATTTTTTTTTTAATACATTTTAACCTATATTTTAATAGTTATAAAAAAATAGAAAATATTTGTAGTAAATGGTCGCACGATCAAAATTTACAAAGGTTAGCATTGTAAGGGTGTTGTGAAGAGATGTTGGTTGTTGATGATGATGATAGATAAACACCTTAAGATGTTTAAGATATATAATTGATATGTGTAAATATATGACTGACTGCCAAGGACTTTACACTTTAGAGTTTAGTACTGAACTGAACTGACAGATTGACGTGGCTAAAATGATATGTACGGACTGTGAATCAACAGAATGATGTCTGATGTGTAAGACAGAATTGAACAGAATGATCTCTTTACTGTCTCTCTCTCTCTCTCATATATATATATATATTGGCCGAGCCTCTCCTCTCTGTGCGAGAGGGGCTGTTTCTCTCCGCTAGAGTGGATGAGTGGTGCGGGTTCACTGGTTCACTAAAACCCCCAAATAATCATTATTTTGTAATTCCAATTGTTATTTTTTTTTTTTAATTAAAGCAGGAAATAATATAATAGCAGGAAATGTAAATTATTATAAAAAATACCTTATTTTTCAGAAAGCTGTAGAAATGGATGATGACTTACCTGAAACAAAAAGGTCCATATAAATTACTCATTGTACTGCTTAAATTTACAATTATAAAGTTATTTATAAATAAGAATATTTATTTATTTATTTACACCAAATAAGCAATTTGAGTGTTTCGACAATAGAATTTCTTCTTTTTGTTTCATTTAATTTAATTTCATTTAAACAAGCTGCTCTTTTTGTATCTACGTAAATTACTTAAATACTTTTGCAGTAATTTCTTAAGTATTCATTTCCTTAAAAGCTATTTCTAAAAGCTTCGATTCCAATTATAATCTAATTAGAGCGCTTAATTTCAAATGAGATTATTTATAAATATAAACAAATATCAAAACTCTTTGTTCTAAATAGAAAATTAAATACTCAACAAATCACAAGGCAATTTTCTTAATTTCAAACGCAAGATAAAAGTGAAAATGGTTAACAAAGAAACTGGTAACAAATCTTAATACTTTTCCTTTTCAATTTAATTTCAAATAAATCTTAAAAAAGTTTTTCACAAAATTGTGTTAAAAAATTTAATTTCTTCAAATTTATTAAATAATTTTAATATTATAAAATTTCTTCATAAAACTCAATAACAAATAGGATTAATTAGAGATTTCTGTGTTTACCTCTACCCTTATATTATAATAAAGAGAAAATTTACTTAGTAAACAACATTAAGTTTCCCATTTTGGTTAAAGGAATTAATTATTGTTATGTTTAGTTGTTGTTAATGTAAGATATTTTTATTACAATTACAATGTAATGGGATTCGAATCATTATAGATTCATAGGATCCGAAGAGCGGAGATACACAAAAATGAATCAATCTACTTATACGCTACCTAGGCAGGGTCTCAGAAACTAAGATAGCTAGAAAAAAACTAAAAAATACGTGTCCCCGTAGTTTTTTGTTAGAAATCCAAATTTAATTTGCAAATTTGTTTTGATGCTTCGAGAAGCGAGATACAGGCACCAACTTCATTTTTTCAAATGGGGAGGTGTGGTATTTATCAAAGAAATAGATTCCTCTATTTTTTGCAAGAATAAGTTACTTATAAATTTTACTCCTCATTAATTATAGATCTTGCTCGAACTGGCCCCCCACTATTAGAGATGCATACACATGCTTTTTCCTGCCAATTGAACCTTACGACGAAAGAAATACATCTCTAATGGTGGAGGCCAGTTCCAGCAAGATCTATAATTAATGAGGAGTAAAATTTATAATAAAACAGTACTTTTCTTCTTATTCAATCATAAAACCGTTATAATATGGTTTTGAAATTTCTTATAGGAATCATGTTTTCATTCATAACTTGTAAAATATCGCTCAAAGAAAAAAACCGTTTAAGTAAATTTTTCTTACAAAAAATAGAGGAATCTATTTCTTTAATAATAACCACACCTCCCCATTTGAAAAAAATGAAGATGGTGGCGCCTGTATCTCGCTTCTCGAAGCACCAAAACAAATTTGCAAATTAAATTTGGATTTCTAACAAAAAAACTACGGGGACACGTATTTTTTAGTTTTTTTCTAGCTATCTTAGTTTCCGAGAATAAGTCGTTGTCCATATACCTTGGGACACCCTGTATATATAGCCGAGCTAGCCCTATACAAGAAGACAGTTTTGCAAAGTTTAAGACGAGTTAGGGGCGGGTTGGTGTAGTGGTTATGAGCATGGACTCTTGTAAGTGGGAGGACCCCAGTTCGAGTTCGGCGTATAACTAAATTTTATATTTGTTTAAAAAATGTTAATAGTAAAGTAGATGCTTCCGTCCCCGTCCACGACACCTAATTTGGTAGTTGGACGTTAAGCGTGCCTGAAAAAATAGGCATTACAGTTTAAGACGAGTTAACTACCAGTAAGCAACCTACTACCTTCTCATCACTCAACTAGTCTGTCTCTTTATACATCGATACCTAACTTCTATATACTAGTAAAGTCCTTACAGTTTGTGTGTTCTCACTTTACACAATGCTCAGCATTTATTTTAGTTTATTTCTCCAAAATCCATTCTCTCTATTTGTCTCTCCTTCTCACTTGCATTATAACAACAGATTGGGTTTTACATAAAGTTTTCTATTTTGAAGTGAAGAAGACAGTCAAGTTATGATCTAAAAAAACGAAATTCTGCCTTAAATATCACTACTGGACAATACTCGCTCACAGACTGCGCAACCATAAAATGAAACTATTGAAAAATTAGGCTGGAAGATCTGCCATATATGTAAAACTATATCTTAAAGGGTCTTAAAAAAAAAAAAAAAAAAAAAAAAAAAAAAAAAAAAAAAAAACCATTGAATAGTTAAGCTCTAGAGAATCCCTAATTTATTCTGAAATTAGGAAGTTAACGTAAGTAATTGATATTATGTTATCAACAAATATTGTTATTGACAAAAAACAGTGTATCAACTAAATTTGCTCTGTGCAAGTCTATGTTATCACATTGTTTTTAACAAAAATATCCTGATGATAGGCGAACATTCGAAACCGGACCCCATGATGACGAAAAGTAGCAGGCTATCATGGAAAATATCACTGATATTTTGTTTTTTATTAAGTTTGTTCAGAATTGTTTTAAACATGGTGAAATAATTAAATATACGAGTATATAAGGTATCACTTCTCTTCTTTCAGAACTTTTACTTATAAAATTTATTTTAAGCTGGTTCTGGAGGAGCGCGGGCGCTGGATGAGATTTAGGCTAACCTCCAATGTGAAAAACACTTAAGTTTCTGGATGGGGACCGCGTCAATGGTTTGCTGCACCGACGTTTCACCCATATTGGCAGTGAACTTCTTCAGGGTCGTTATACCTTGAAAGCTAATGGAGCAATGCTCTCCACTGAAAGCAATAGATGCACCAGTAGCTTAGCTTCCAAGGTGTAACGAACCTGAAGAAGCTCATTGCAATTTTGGCAAAACGTCGGTTTCTAGCAAACCACTAACGCGGTCTCAACTCGGAAACTTTTATAAAAATGAATTTTCGCACCAAAGGCAAGTGCGCCAGGAACCAGAATTTTTATTTTCCGCATCCGATAAAGAATTGGAAGGAATAAATGTAGTTGTAAAAAAAAAAATATATATATATATAAATAAGTTCTATTCATTCAGATCCCAAAATGAATTCAATCTGTATAAATATAAGAATTTTATTCAATAGAAAACTATTCAGTTACAGGACAACATTTGGGAACAATATATAAACTAGCGTCCATGTGCATTCAAGAAGAATAGATTTTCCTATTTTATGTTATATGTACATAGAGAGAGAGAGAGCATTATGTACAGTCTGTACGTATACTCAGGTACCATACAGGTAAAACATATATACATATTACATAAATATAATACAATAAAGTAACAGTACTAAACAGAGATAGAACGAGTAGGTATGTTAACATGATAGAATGTGTATGAATAACCCTTCTTGATGGTCTTAGGAGGGTTATATGAAGAGGTGGCCTTAGTGTGGTTAGCTGGAAATTGTGGGAAGAGGATAACCAGAAGGGGGAAAAGCTGCTTCCATTGTCAAAACAGCTTCCTTTCATAGATACAACACTAGAGAGGCGGAAGAAGCAATGGCTCTTTAATACCCTAGCAAACTGTGGTACTTGCCCACGGATGGAAAGGGGGAACAGGGTGGAGCTAGCAGTGCCACTTGGATCCTAACCAAATTTCAATATTGAATTCAAGGGTTTAATATGGCGCTTCATGTCTGTTCTACAGTCACCTTATTAACTTCCGTTTGTATAACAATATCCTTTCTAAGAATATTGTTTCTTTACTTACATACAAATATTATGAATTTATATGGGCAAAAAAATCAAAAATGTTGATCTTTTAAACAAAAATATTAACCATCTCATTTCTTTGAATTTTTATTTTATACACTTGCCCAAGAATAAACAATCAATAAAATATTCAAGAAACATGTTAAATAACAAATATCTTGTAGGAGACAACTCTGTCATACTTCATGAAAAGACAAGGCGTCCTTTATAAGTTCACTTATTAAGATCGTGTCATATTTTGAGAAACACATATGAATCGCAGTATATATTATACCAGCTAACCCGACCATGCTTCGCTGTGGCTCAGTCTGATTTTTAGGCTTATCCATGCGTGATTTTGATAATTTGTTTCGATGCTTTGGAATATCCTACCTACTAATTCTTCATTTGAATGTACAATGTTGCAGAAATTAGATGGGAAGTTGATTTTTCCCGTTTCCGGATTTTTAGGATCAATGCCGTTCCGAGTTCGAGTAATTGTCTTGAAAATATGGATCGTTTTGAAGTTGAACTCTCATATTCGTCGTTAAATGAATTTTTTTTACTGTGGTCCAAAGAGTTGAATATTTCAAGCAGGCATGCAATGCATCAGTTGGTGTTGAGCGAGGTATTACTGGAAGCGTTTGCCTGAAGTCACCGGCTAGTAAGACCAATGCTCCACCTAATGGAACCTGATTATTTCGCAAATCTTTCAATGTATGGTCTAATGCTTCCAATGACTTCTTTATAAGCCATTGTAGACTCATCCCATACAATGACTTTGCGCGCCCGAAGAATTCCCATTCCTGATGTTTTAGAAATGTTACATGTTGGGTTTTCTGTAAAGTGCACCTTTAAGTCATGACAGTTAAAGAGCTGAATGCGCTGTTCTACCTCCTTCCATCAACGTAGCAGCGATATCTGAAGAAGCAAGTGCTAACGCAATGTGGCCGTTTGAACGGATTTTAGCTTGGAATTTCCCGTTTCCGTGGGAACTTCGGAATAGAGTTATTTATAAGTAGTTGAGAAAGAGGTTCAGAGAGTGAGCCACCATCGCAACGCATCTGAGTTTCTGCCAACCTCGCGAAACGCTCGGAGAAGTTCCCGTTTCCGTGGTAACTTCGAAGTAAAATGTATATATAAACACTCTTATATAGAAATGCAACGTTGTGTAAAAATTTCAAGTCAATCCATCGACTACTTTTCGAGTTTTGCGGCCACAAACATACGGATGCTGAATTTTTATATATATAGATATATATATAAATTTTGAATTATGTTATGTTTCAAATTTATTGATATGAACTTTTCAATAAAAATTCCATGTTTAATTATAAATTTATCAATTATAATTGCAATAAATGAAGTAAAAGAATGTTGAGTGAGTGTTTCAAATCAGATTTTTATTAAATTTCATTTAAAAGGAAGAGTTAATGAAATGTTACAAAAAATATAAAATAAATAGTGTAGAATCAGAGGATCAGCGTGTACAACAAGCTTAGAAGAGCTGATGCTTAAGATCCATTAGGAGCTTGTTCATAGAGTCTATTAAGGTAGCGGGCAAACAGTAAACAGCAAGAGTGCGAGTGGGTAGGCCTTATAGATGCTGCAAGAAAGAGAGTAAGTAATAATGGGCTTGTCTTACGATTACTTTAACTCTACTAAAGTACAGAACATGTAATAATGAGTTCTAGTTGTGCTTGCCTCATTACTTAGTTTATATGTACATTGTAAATTTAAAAAAAAATTATATTTCTTTAGCAGTATTTCAAAATTATTAAATTTCAAATTAGAATTTATCGCTCTAAAAACTGAATAAAGTCATCTTTCTATTACTTTTTTTTCTATTTCTATTTTTTAAACCAACGTACGCCTCTATTCGGTCATTCTTCGGCGAGCAGCCCAGTATAGCGTAGCTTGCCACAAGCAACTATCTGTAGATGTGTGGGGAACGTGTGCAAGACCTGGGCACAGATCCTAGTGCTCCCCTGTCATTTCGACGTTTAAGTGGCATAACGGAAAGCGAGGGGAGGCACCGATGTTTCTGCAGATACCCACGGCCTATGGTCATGCGGAAGGCAGCTATTCCTACAGCTCTTGGCAAATGGGCAGGGATCCAATCAAATTGAAGCAACTTCCAGCTCTCACTAGATGCGTGCTCGTTACAAATTTCTGCCCATCTTTTATTCACGCTCAATTCAATGAGATTCTTGGCAGATGAGAACTCCAAAGGCTGGGATGGAGGGACCATCTGCATCCCTTCCTTGGCTAAAAGGTCTTCCTGTTCGTTTCCGTGCAGGCCGCAGTGAGATGAAACCCACATTGGAGGACAATATTTCTACTCCTAACCAATTAATCCGGCTATTGCTTCCTTGCAATCAGCCTCGAGCACTGACTCACTAATGGTAGCCGATTTTAAGGAAATAATGACAGCCTGAGAATCGACAAATCTTTCTATTACTAACAGTTTGGTCAGTTGATAACTACCTCAACTGATTAAATATCTAACGAAACAAGAAAGAGAATGATGGAGACTAAAGACTGGAGATGGAAAGACTAAAAGGACAGAGGATGCGGCTATTCGTCCGATTCGAAACATATATGGTAATTAGTAACAGGATAACAGAATCATTGTGTCAACTCATTCTGATAGCAAAAGACTGTAAAGGAGTAGCTGGAATGGTATAAGGAAAAAATTTAGTTGACCACATTAGGAAGTACTGATAGTTAAGCTATCTGTGGAAGGAAGGATTCCTGATAACATTGACGTTTAAAAGTGGTAGATAAATCGAATTATATTTCCATAGACATGGAATACGTGATGCAATGCTATGCCAACTTTTATATAATATCTGAGAGGTATCATATTGTACCATATCTGAGGCTTTTTACATGGTCTCATATAAGAATTACTGGAAATTAATATTATTATCAGCCTTTTAGTTTTCCTTATTGGCTAGAGTTTTTCTTCCGCTAAGGCTTAATTAACTCAGTACTTTTGATTTACTTGGCAGTATTTTCTTTATATTATGTATATCTATATATCTATCCTCCATCTGTTAAGTATTGCTGCATGGCAACTGTTATAAAACTATAAATACAATAAAGTAGAATTTTTTATTTAAAATTATGCTAAATTTGTTCAGTTTTTAGTTTAAAATAATTCCAGGGAATTCTAATTAACAATTTTTATTACTTTCTCTTAATCCTTAGTAAGAGGAAGTATTGTAATCGTGATAAATTATCGATATGAAGTTTTCACCGGAAATATTCGTTTTAAGGTCCCCTGAGTCAAAAAAAGGGGGTTTACAGAAAATTGTCTGCGTATGTATGTATGTATGTATGTGAAAAGTAAAGCTCAAAAATGAAAAATCGAAGAAAATTCAAACTTGATATCACCATAGAATCCGACAGTACGTTACCTATCAAAATTCTTCAACCGGAAATACCACTTTACTAAATAGTTTTATCACTTTTTTGGCAATTTTCTCAAAAATGGCTCCAACGATTTTCTTTAAAATTGATATATCAACTATGCATACAAAGATCTACAATTTTTATTTGAAACTTTTTTCAGGAAAAATGCATTTAAGGGCACTTTTAGGGGAGGGAGTAGGTGGGTTTGTCCTCTAAAGTGCTCTATTTCAATTTAATTCACAATTCTATAATCTAAATAATATTAATTAGAATTGAATATGTTGTTGAAATCCCAAGTTTGAAGAAAATCGGATGACCGGAAGTACGTTTTTACTGAATAGTTTTTTTTTTTTTCAGTTTTCGCAATATTCTCTATAAAGACCGACTAATTTTATTAAATTTGGTATACTAACTATAAAAAAACAATTTGTCAATTAAAATTTTAAAAACTGGAGTAAGCGAAAGTTGTGTGAGTAATACATCTTTAAGTAAGAAAGTGTTTTGAAATAGATAAACTAAGATGTACAATTGTAAATGATATATAAGAATTATTAAATTATTAATAAATATTAAAGAAATAGCGTTTAAAACCTTGAATAGGGACGCGCTCGCGATGTGTGAAACTTAGCTGCTTGATAACTCGCACTTAGCTGATGTGTAACTCGTGTGTAACTGATATATATTAATTACATGGAAGTTTGTCTTCATTTTCCATCTCTCTCCAATGACGTTTTAAAGTTTTATTAGATATAATATTATTTTACATTTCCCACACATTGCATTTTGAAAATATCAGTATTCATAAATTGTATAATTAACGTAATTAATCCGGTATCGTTTTATTGATACCGGAAGTTGAAGTGATGAGTAAGAGTAAGAGATTGTTAATTAGAGGGTAAGAGATTAGAGAGTTGGTATTCGAAATGCGTACTACTGATTTATAAAAATATATTATATTTTAACAAATAATTTAAAGAGATATAAAATAGAAAAACTAATAGTAAATATAAGAATTATAAAATGAATATCAAATATTAAAGAAGTTAGTAAAGTGTAAAAACCTAAAATAGGGACGCGCTTGCGATGTGAGACGGTGTGCTTCTGATCTGAAAACTGATGTAGACGTTGGATGCCTGAGTAGAACTGAATCCCTCCTCCAGTAGGGCGACGTTTATATTTGCATCACTCATACATCGGCTGATATGTAAGTACGTGCCACACTAAGACATCTCTCGTAGTATATTAACCTTAGGGGAGGTCGGTGGCCAGGTGGCTTCTTGAGTGTACATTGACCCTTGTATGAAGGAAATACAGGCCAAGTGTACATTGACCCTTGTATGAAAGGGTTTTGCCGGCGGCGGTTCTTTTGACTGTGCATGGACCCCTGTTTGAAACGGTTTTGCCGGCGGTTCTTTTGACTGTATATCGACCCCTGTTTGAAAGGGTTTTGCCGCGGTTCTTGACCTGCAGATAGCGGCTGGCTGGAACCACTAGTTATAATTTTTAGATTTATAAATTATTTAAAAATTATATCTTTCTTTCTTCTTGTCATCACATCACAATACGGAGCAACAATCCGCCGGGCTAGCTCACGATCCCGTGATCCCTTTATGTAGAGGGACTTAAGTCGCCTACTTAAAGACCCCGGGCCATCCTACGGTTTCACCACACCCTCCTGACATAGCTCGAAGGTTTTAGTCAAAATCCGTCACCTTTAGTGATACGATTTCACTCTATGATATTTTTCGTGATTTTCTTTAAACTTCCCCAACAAATTACAGTTTCATCCTCACACTGACCACGAAATTGCTACCACGAAATTTTGAAAAATATAGAGCACCAGAAAGAATTAGAAACAATTATTCAAAGGTACTTAACAATTAAAAATGTGAAGGTATAAAATTAAAACAGAACAAAAAAATAAATAAATAAAGTAAAAGAAAATAAATTACCTAAAAGGAAGGGAGAGAACAACCTGAAACTTTTTTTTCCAACTTGAGTTTGCTCTTAATAACCCCACCTACCTACCTTACATTCATTCTCCCCAGGGGATTAATTAAACAATTTGAAAATGTAGGTAAACAGTTGAAATTAAACATTACTACAACTGGGCGCATACGTATATTCCTAACAATAAGTATTCTCTTACGTATTGTTTAAAGAGAATTTTAAATGATGTAATTACACAAAATGCTCATAAACGCGCCTGGATGGTTAAACCTTTTGTCAACAATAAAATCCAGAAGGATAAATATAATAATAAATTTATTTAGACAATAAATTGAACATAATTTCGTTTTAAATAGGAAATAAAAATCTCTTGATTTCATAGTATGGTCGATTTAATTGATTAGGATGTTTTTAATTAAAACTGTTATACTATATTGAAATTTATCAAATTAAATTTATGTCAGATTTATTTTGACAAAATTAGATTAAAAAATAAACTGCCAAAATAACAACTATAAATTTACTTTAAACAACAAAAAATGTTAGTGAATTGCTTGCCAAATATTAAATTTGTCCGAAAATCTCACAGTCACTTATATCTTCTTAATATTGAAAAACTGAAAAATATCATTCAGTGAAGTAGCAAAGTAGCAATAAAGGTTTTTTTTTGGCTTCAGCTTTCGCTATACTAGCCATAACAAATATATATTTATTTTAAACTTTACTCCCTATAAAGACTTGCCTACACATTTTTTTTTTCCTTCAATAACTTAAAATCTTGTAATGACAAAAGGTCATAGCAATGTGAAAGTGGTTCCAGCCAGCTGCTATCTTCACAAAGGAGGGCAGGATTAAAAAATAATTTATAACTAGTGGTTTTGCCGGCCGCTGTCTTCAAGACAAGGCCGCGGCCAAACAAACAAAACCAAGGGTTAATATCTTACATCAAAGCAAGCACCAATAAAGCTGGCCACTGACCTAAATCACTGGTTACCGAACTAAACAAGGTCGCACACTAGGACAAATGTCTTGGTGTGAGTGTTGCTAACACTAATATAAACTTCGCCCCATTGGAAGAGGGGATCATTATACTTCAGTACGTCTTATTATATATACGAATACACCGTTATACGAGCAGCAGTTCCGCGTCCCTATACAGGTCTTACTTATACTTATTTTCATAGTTGTGCATCTTAGTTTATTTATTTTAATCATCTTAAATTATTTGTTATTTTAACTTTAAATTATCTAAGTATTTCATGTTAATAGTTACCATTTCTCACATTTAAATTACTGTAAAAATATAGTCTATTTTTATAAATTCAGTGTTAGTAATTCGAGCACTAACTTCCAAAAATCTCTAAACTAACTTCCGTCCTCTTCATGACATCTACTACATACCCTAGGAATCACAATAAACGATTCCACTACAATCTTAATATCAGACCAATGCATGAATATCATTTAAAAAGTTATAAACAGATACATAAACTTCCTTCTCCCTTAATACTGAGCAGTATGATGATGGATAAATTAATTTTTCACTAAATCCATCAAACATTATTTTCCTTTGCGTACTGAATTTAGAGCACTCCATTATTACTTAAATCCTTAACGGACCCACAATCTGAACAGAACGGATTATGTTTTTTCCCTATTTTATGAAGATATTTGCCGCAAATTCCGTGGTTACTCCTTAATCTATTTAAGACCGTACGATATTTTTTTTGGGTATCCTACATGAGAAAACCAAGGTTTTAATCCAGGACTGTAGGGATACTATATTTATAAAACCTTCCAGTATAGCTAAGGTCGTAAGAAGATTGCCATTTTTTTAGTTGCTCTTATGTTTATATTCTTTCGGAAATCAGTAGGTGGTATTTCAATTTTGTACTCGTTACCCTCCTCCGCTGCTCTTTTCGCAAATTGATCTACTGTTTCATTATGTTTTATACCTACATGAGCTTTTACCCAACAAAGAACTAAATTTTTTCCCCAGTTATGTTGCTTTATATATAAGATCAACTTAAATGGATTATTAAATTGCCGTCTGAAGTGTGCCCACCACCAGTATTAGCCAGTTTCATAATTAAACTTAAATTGTCAGTAAAAAGACAGTATTCTTTTGTTGCAAAGACACAACAGTATCTAACGGCTTCGGATATTGCTACTATTTCTGCTGAATAATTAGAAATATATCGTGGAGTTTATAATAGACCAAATATGTTTAAAGCAGGATCGTAATAGTAATAGGCTGCCCCTACATTTTCTTCTTTTCGGGATCCATCAGTAAAAATATAATGGAAATCAGGCCACATTTCTTTCACGTCCATGCTAAACAAAATATTCCTGCTGTAGGATGGAAATTTTGAATAATCTCTTGGACAAACAATGTTAATATTAGTAAAAAGTATATTGAAATCTACATTAAACGTAGGTAATCTCTCGCCTCTGTATATTCTTTTCTTTTTTTTTTAAATAAAGGTGACGGATTAATAACAACATCTTCTCCTTCAGATTATTATTATTATTATTCGCAGAAGGGGAGGGCAAACCCTACGCTATCCAAAGCCTCCCAGGGCCCATATAGCTACCCCTAAAGAATAACAACCACTGGGACTAGAATGAAAAATCCAGGCCCAGGTTTTAACCATCTAAGTTTCACCACAGACCGAACAAATCGGATCAAAGGACACTTAAGATCCTCTACCGATATCCTATTCCGGCCGAAGGTCCTAAACCTAATCTCCTCACAACCCAAACAATTCGTCATCAGATGCATGGGTGTTTCCTCCTCACTCTCACAAACTCTACAAAAGGGGTCAGACACGAGTCCCATTATATAGAGATGTCTCCTTAAACCACAATGCCCAGTGAGGAATCCAACCAGATGCCTGAGGGAGGTCCGTGAAAGACATCGGACCCCGCTACTCAAAGCTCCGTCCGGACCCTCTCCTTCAGATGCTATCATACTAACTAAATGGAAACGCCAATTTGAACTGCCTCAAAAATATTGTATTCACTACACACACACACTGCCTACTAAATACTAGTTCGTTCTCAGAGAACCTCAAAACATAATATTTTTGGTCAAAATTTGAGACATTCGGAAATGTACTTGACAAATTTTATTTACACTTTAGTTTACCAAAATTCAATGGAATTCGTAAGAGTTTTTATAGAAAAAAAAAATCGCGAAAGCTGAAAAAAACACTGTTCAGTAAAAACGCACTTCCGGTTAAATAATTTTCTTGAAACTCGTAATTTTGGCAATCTATTTATTTTTAATTGATTTTGTTTAGATGGTAGAATTGTATAATCAACTATGATACCACTTTAGAGTAAAAACATAACCCCACCCCTCCCCTAAAAAATCCCTTAAACGACTTTACCAGAAGAAATGTTTCAAATAAAAATTATAGCTCTTTATATGTGTATGTGATGTATAATGTTTAAAGCAAATCGTTTAGTGTCGTTTTCAAGAAAATCACAAAAAAAAAACTGAAAAAATTATTCAGTCAAGTGGCACTTCCGGTTGAACGATTTTTACGAAAAGCTTATTCTCAGGTTTCCTGGCTAGCACTTTAACGAATTATTAGGTTTGAACATACTGCGACATTTTGTTTTTGAGATATACTGTCACACACACACACACATAGCAATTGCTAAAAACTTTTTTGGACTCACGGGTCCTCAAAAACGGATATTTCCGGTGAAACCTCGATATCAAAAATTTGATATGATTACAAAATACTTCCTTTTACTAACCGTAAAAACAATAAAAGGAAGTAAAAATTGTTAAATTAAAATTTCCTTTAATCTATTTTAGCTGAAAACAGAAAAAATTTAGTACAAACTGATAATTTACATATCACTGCTTTCGATTTGTTACGTAAGAAATTCAATTTAATTGTATTTATAATAAATTTTACATTAGTTATTTTGCAATAGTGCGTAACAGATTGAGGATAGATAGACAAAGAGATTTTTAAGAAATTACTGTAAAGTAAATCCAAATTACGTAATTAATTAAGTCTTATTACGTAATTAATTAAGCAAAAGTAAACATTAAACAATATGGAAAACTAAAAAGTTTATTGTTAAGAACAATCATGACAATAAAAACATCATAAACTTAGAGAATAAAGAATAAAATAATAAATTTTAAACGTTTATTCTTAATTCGAAATAAATAATAGTCTTTCTAAGAATCTTAACTACTTCTGTACACTACGCAACAACAAGAGTACTCTATAACTAAGATACGACTGTATTTCAATCCAGTTAGTACAAAGTTTTATATTATTTTCATTCTAGTAAATATTATGTTAGGAATTCTTAAAATAAATGTCATAATGGATATTCAACATTGTCCTCAACTGACTAATTACTCTCCGATTATGTAAAATAGAATTGTTTTTTTTTAATAAGTAAAAGTAAAGAAACAATTACTAAAAGTTTCAGTTTAAGAAATTAAGAAAAGGAATTAAGAAAATTGTTAGTAAAAATAGTTTCCTACGCAATCAATTTTTAGATTGGTGCAAAAGTAACATAATATTTCCTTGAATTTTTTTTTTTTAAATTATATATTTTCCAGTCAGATAAAGCTAAAACTGTACTGCCTCAGCTAGCAACTATTAATATGAAATATGCCTAAGAAATTCACGGTAACTTTCGAAACGAAAAGATTTTATCGGTACCGGAAATAAGTTACAGCACACTCGACAGTCGTTACTCTTCTTTTTCTCTCAATCTCAAAAGAAGTATTACGATTGTGTTTCAAATTTTCACAATTGAGTTACCAACGAAAATATATGTTTTTGAAGTTGAGAAAGAAAGGGTTTATCTTTAGAGATTCGTCTCTGTGTGTGTGTTTGTGCATGTATAGATCATCATAGCTCAACAATGGAAAATCGCAAAAAGCTGAAACTTGATATTCTGTTTAGATCCTGTCAGGGAAAAGCGGCAATAAGGTTTCGGTTAAAAATCAAACAACTAAATCTACCGCTTCATTGAATAGATTTTTTTACTTTCTCTTACTCCTAGTAAGAAGGAAGTAATTGTAATCGTGTAAAATTTTCGATATCGAGTTTTCACCGGAAATATCCGTTTTGAGGTCCTCTGAGTCTAAAAAAGTGGTTTTTAGCGAATGGTCTGTGTGTGCGTGTGTATGTGAACAGCATAGCTCAAAAAACGAAAAACCGTAGAAAGTTGAAACTTGATATTACGTTTAGATATCACCATGGGATCTGACGGTACGTTATCTGTCAAAAAATTCCTCGACCGGAAGTACCATTTTACGAGTTGTTTTTTTTTACATTTTTGCGATTTTCTCAAAAATGGCTCCGATGATTTTCTTTAAACTTGATATATCAACTACACATACAAAGAGGTACAACTTTTATTTGGAAACATTTCTCCGGGAAAATTCATTTAAGGGCACTTCTGAGGGAACGGTGGGGGGGTTAGGTTTTCATCTTAACTGCTATTTCAGTTTATTAGACAAATTCTGTCATCTAAATAATAATAATTAAAATTAAATATATTGTTGAAATTCCGAGTTTGAAAAAAATCGAATGACCGGAAGTGCGTTTACTTTGCCAATTAACTAAACGATTTTTTCACATTTTCGCGATTTTCTCAAAAATGGCTCGAACGATTTTCTTGAAACTTCGTATATAAACTATGAAACATGCAAAGATCTATATCTTTTATGAAAAACATTTCTCTGGGAAAATTCATTTAAGGGCACTTTGGGGGGGGGGTTACAGCTTCCTCTAAAGTGGTATCATAGTTGATATATAATTCTATTATCCAAACAAAATTAATTAGAAATAAATAAATGGCCAAAATTCCAAGTTTTAAGTAAATTAGTAAGCCGGAAGTGCGCATTTACTGAAAAGTTTTGTCAGTTTTCAACGAATTTCGTTATATTTGGTACACAAACTATATCATTTGTTAATTATAATTTTGAGAACAGAAGTAAGAGAAAGTTGTGTGAGTGTTTCACACCAGATTTTTTTTTTTTGCGATTTTCCTTTAAACCTGGTATTATTATCAGATAATCATAAAAAGATCTAAAACTTGTATTCCAAACATTTTTTTTTTTGCGAAAATTTATATAAAGGGTGTTCTGGGGGATGGGTGATGTTAGGCTTATCTCTAAAGTGCACATTTCAATATATTATACGATTCTATCGTATCTTTATAAATATTAATAAGAAATTAATGTGTGGTCAAAATTGCGAGTATGAAGAAATTAGGTTTACCGGAAGTGCGATTTTTATATTATATTTAGTAACTTCATATCTTCAGTAATTAGATAATACCCTTATAAATAAATAGTAAATAAAAACATCGTAAATTATAGCAAGAGAGAGTCGTATAAGAGTTTCACAACGGATTTATAATTTTCTTTTTATTGTTTACTAACTAATTAAAAGTTTACAAGCTTTATAAACTCAAATCTATTATGCTTACAAGTTAAATGAAACGCAATTATCTAAATATGTAAAATTTAATATAGATTACTTTCTGAAAGATTAATAGTTTCAAAACAAGATTATAAAACATTTAATATCCATTAACAAACTTAATATTAACAAACAAGATTTAAATAAATTTTAATTATATACTGTTAAGATTAAATAGACTACATTTAGTTGTATACGGGATAAATAAGCAACACTCAGCAGCACCAGTACTCGAGATTCCTGTTGGGTCATTATTACTAAAATCTAGGCAAACAATCCCACAATTAGCACATTCATTCCCCCATTCAGACAATACATTACAAACCATACCACCTAGACCTATCTAACGGGCATAAAACTATGACGATCCCTCCATGACATATGATGACTCCCCAAACGCACTAAATGCGGTGCTATTTTCTAACAACATTGGGAGGATGCTGTTTTCCAGATTTTTTTTTTTTTAATTTAAGGCACGTCAACATCTAAGGGCAACTTTGGCTGCTGAAGCTTTCTCGGTGCACTGCCGGCCTCCGGACAGTGTTCTTTCGTTACAGAAAACACTATGCATCACTAAGCCTACCTTCCTCTATAAAAACACTCTTAAATCTACATACAAAACGCATTCCAAAATAACATACTATGCCGTTTCAATGGCACCAAAACGACAGCTCCCATCATTAACTACACCCATGTTAAACCACTTCCAATTCAGCTGCTCGTGGCCGGGAACAGTCGCCATGCTGCATACGTGAGAACATTCAGAATCATCCTTCTGCCTGCTCTAGCTCAGGTAAGAATAAAGAAGTCGTTCTCCCCTCTTTGAATCCATCCATCTAGACTTCTACGTAGACATTTAGATCAAGCTCCAGCAGTTTGTTTCCTCTTTCATTCAGCTGCCATCGCCTATAATCCTCCCTAGATTATAGGCTGTACTACGATTGCACCCAAGCTCACTGTTTGACCCTTACTTAAAAAAATAACGATAGGCTGACCTAATCATTCCCAGCTAAAGAAAGGGGAAGACATTCTGTCTACACCTGAAGCGCCTCCGTGGAACTGTACCATAAGACACATTGATTGCTGAATGGCAAATAGTTGCCTCCATAAATAGAGTTATGCACATGTAGGGGCCAAAGTGAAGCGAAATACACGACCTCGCAAGTAATACATGAGACTCTTACCAAACCTTTTTCAAGCTCCCACTCATTCATCGTTTATCGACAGAGCAGGCTAACTAATTTCTTTGATTTTTCCCCCAGACTCTCCTTTTTTTCAGACTCAGTGAAAACTCGATATCGAAAATTCGGTACGATCGTACGTAACACTTCCCTTCTTATCAGCAAAAAGAGAAAGTAATCAAAAATAATAAAAACTTTGTGCGTACAAAGTTTTAAAGAATAAATTGTTTGGAACCGTTTTTGTGAAAATGAACAATCCAAAAAAAAACATCTATTCAGTAATTGACGTAGGACGATGGATTTTAATCGAAACTATCGGGGTCAAAAGCGTTGACGGTGCGTGCTTATTTAGTGGTTGATTAATGGAATATTAAGATATGTTAAGATGAATTAGCACACACACACATTTGCTAAAAACATTTTTTTTTTGTCCTCAGAGGACATCAAAACATATATTTTCAGTGTTAAGTTAATTATGAAAAATTGACACGTACGCAATTATCTCTTTCTTAATGCTATAAGAGAAAGTAATGTTTGAATTAAATAATAAAATTAACATGAACACATCTAGCGACTCTGATTTGCACTTCCTTATTGGCTATATAAAGCACTTTAGATTTAGTGTATGTCCCTTCAATTGATCAAGTTTCAGTATACAGTTTGAATCAAGTAATTGATTAGTATTCCCCTAAGGGCCAGTGAAGCGGAAGGGTCTCTCCATTAGTGTAGACTGAACATAGAAGAAGGGGGGACATTCGCTCGGTAATTTTAATCCAAACATAGATTTACAATATTTACACTAAATAATAATAAGATAAAGCGGGGCGGGCGGCAATCAAGCGTGGAAATTTTGAAAACTATTTTGCATTCGTTAATCCTTTTTAAATGAAATAAAAAGCAGCAAATATACTGGTAGATTAAACAAAAAAATTTTTAATATTAGATTTTATACGTTAAAATAAATATGGAATATTTATTTGACCCAGTTAATATTCAATTTTTAGATATAAATTAAAGGTATAAAGAAAATATTCACATAAAATTAATTTGAATATGAATTAATATAATGGAATATATTAATAATCTTTTCTTTTTTTTTTTATTATTCGAAAAATAATCATCGATTAAAAACACTAGAATAAACAACCAGGATAATTTATTAATCCATCAATAAAGAGCATAATTGATATTTAAAGTTTTTCTCTGTACTGTGCCAAAAGTTTTTTACTCATTTATTTATTTTCTCTTTAAAAATGCGATTATTTTTATTATAAAAATTTTAATTTTTTTTTTTAACCGCATAGTTTTAGTTGCCAAGTTTCACGCCAAGAAAAAGTTTATCGTACATATATAAGGAAAAATAGAGAATTACATTTTTGTATTATAGTGCAAAGTACAATATAAATCATATGTGAATGCATTAACAGAAATTTGAAATATCACTTTATTTTTCATATTAATAATACATTGCAAACATAAAGTTTATATATTAAAGAATAACTAGCTGGGATTATCTATTGAAAACGGGCTCTTGGAACTCTTCCTTGAGATATTATGTTCACAAAAAAAACACATAGAAAACTCAAGTTCAATAATCTGGCATGATACAATATTTCCTCTTACAGCGGTAAGAGAAAGTAAAAAGTGTATTAAAAGAAGTGAAACATGTAAGTAACCTATAAAAGGAAGCTGTCCATTTGAAAAGGGAAAAGTTATATTCAGAAAGAATGAACATTATGTTAAAGTTGAGCAAAATTTTGTGTTATGTTTTCTGTTATTTAATTTATTGTTAAAAATTGATTTTCTTATTAGTCACCGCCTCTTCTATCGTTTGATGCGTTGTGAAGCCTTTCGTTTTGTTACTTGTGATAAAAGTTTCTCGAGTGGATGAAAACTTGGCCTATCGCACTCAAAGCCTGATGAAGAGAACGCCACCTAAAAGTTGTAATCTTTGTAATCTTTGCGTAGTTTATATACGAAGTTTTAAGAAAATCATCGGAGCCATTTTAAGAAAATCGCGAAAAAGTGAAAAAACCATTTTTAGTAAAGTGGTAAAGTAAACGCACTTCCGGTTATGAGATTTATTTCAAACTTGGAATTTCAACAATATATTTAATTCTAATTGACATTATTCAGATGAGCGAATTGTCAAAAACTGAAATAGCACTTTAGATGAAAACCTAACCCCAACCCCACCCCAAAAGTGCCCTTAAATGAATTTTTCAGAGAAATGTCCCAAATAAAGTTGTAGCTCTTTGTATGTGTAGTTGATATACCAAGTTTGAAAAAAATCGTCGGAGCCATTTTTGAGAAAATCGCAAAAAAGTAAAAAAAAAAAAAAAGCTAGTAAAGTGGTACTTCCGGTTGTGGAATTTTGACAGATAACGTACTGTCAGATCCCATGGTGATACTAACGGAATATCAAGTTTGAACTTTCTACGATTTTTTCGTTTTTCGCTATGCTGTTCACATACATACATACATACATACACACACAACACACACACACACACACAACACACACACACCAACGCAGACCATTTGCTAAAACCACTTTTTTGCACTCAGGGGTCCTCAAAACGGATATTTCCGGTGAAAACTCGATATCGAAAATTTGACACGATTACAATACTTCCTCTTACTAAGGAGTAAGAGAAAGTAAAAATCAATTACCAGTTAACCCAAGATTTAACAGGAAATGGTCCAAGCAGACACTTATCTTTATAGACTTCATCTTATAGATTCACCTTACTGCCCGTTATGATCCCACAGGTTCTAAGATTCAGGATTTCACCCATCTAATATATGACTAGACCACTCTTAGAAAACGCCAGAGCTAGGCTTATCAGCTGTATATTGAGAACTGGAAGACGTTGGCCATTGCCAGAAGACCAGAGTTGATCATGCAGGAATTCATCAATTTTTTTTTTAATAAATGGAATTTTGAACTTTAAATTTTAAACATTTTCTATTTCATCATTTTACTGTAATTTCTTGAATTTATTATCGACAGTTAATATTCATCTCCAAAATTGTACATATTCATTAACAATTTATTTAATACAGCATATTTAAAATGTAATTTTGTAATCTTATTATATGTAATATCAATGGAGGATGTTGACATATTGAAATAAAAATAATAATAATAATATTAAGATTCATTAAAGATTACCAAATCTTTATAGACTAGGTTTCTTTTTTGGAATTTTTTCGAATTGTCTGTCGTAATAATGATTTTCTCTAACTTGGAATAGCATTGGTAGGAAAAATATTTGTATTTAAACTTTAAAATGGTTACTTAGCACATATATATATTATATACTTAGCGCTATTAAGTTAGTTTAGTTGGGAAATTGTGTGCACGGAACCTTGACTTTCACTGTACAATGCAGAAGAGTTTTAGAGCCGTTTATGTAAAGTTCTTGCGCGAGTCCAAACTTTTAACTTAACTAATTATCTAACATATTAGTCTTCTTCCTTTAGCGTGTACTCCGCTCTACCAAGTAATTCTAAAATGTCAAAGTTAATACATATACTCACATATCACACAAGGTATACTTTCCCTTAAATTAGTTTATTTTAATAACAAATAAATTTAATAAAATATAAATTTTTATATAATTGAGCGAACTGAAGAGTTGGTAGCAGGAGAGTGACATACGTATATGACGAAACTGGACCCTTAATTAGGAAGTTTAAATCCTACTAGCTCAAAGCATGGAATGAAAGATCAGCGAAGAAAAAATTCAACATCTAACCATCGGTCGGCAAAGTGTTGCTAAGAGAATATTTGGGAAAGTAAATGATCAAGATTTTTTTGTGTTTTTTCCTGCACTTGAAAATATAGTAAATCCAGCAAATTCTTAACATTCGGTAAGCCAGGACGGCTAGCCACGGTCTTTCAGGTAGAGCTAGTCGCAATTACTACCTGCGCCACCGAAATAAGAATACGGGGACTGGGGGACTGCAGCATAACTCCAGAATCGTCATTTATTCGAACAGCCAGTAGCTCCCGGACATTTGTCCGGGGCGCCATTATGGCTATAAGTGTGAGAAAAATATTAAGTACTCAATTAATAAAAAAGTTCATATAATGTTATGGTGTGATGATGTTTGTGTTTGTAGTAGCACGAGCGGTGTTGTAGAATAAGGGCTTGTAAGTATGTAAGTTTAAGAGAAATTGAAGTAATAAGAATAATTGAGAAAGCACCACTGGTTTTAAAATAAATATATTCTGTTAAAATAATAACTACAACTTATTTGATATTATAAACTTATTTAATTTATTGTAAATCTGGCACTAATACTATGAGAGCGATTCCTGAAGTGTTCTGGCTTTGGAAGCAGAATTACGACTTAGTTGATTGAAGGCTGAGTTAAGACTGTTTACTCTTTACTCTTTGAAAGCTAATGGCAGACTCTATTCTTTGGAATTGCTCTCTCTCTCTAGCGCGGGGGAATTTTCTTTTACAAAAGGTTTCTCCTAACGGGATTTTGTGCCTTTGTTTTTCTATTTGCTATGATCCTAATTTACACTACCTGACACTAAAATACACTCTTTTTGAAGTTAAATTCACAGCAGTAAGATAATTATAAAATATTCTAAATTATTTTTAAAAACTATTATACTACTGTACACCACTATCCCTTTTGATCTCTTCATCGAAACACTAAATCTTTGCTGCAAATCAGGATACTTTGTTTTCCAGAACCGCTTTTATCTTCAAAAAGATGATTTGGCCATGGGCAATTGCCTAGCTCCTGCTCTGGCCAATATCATCATAAACGACCTTCTGGACACTGTCCTCCCTATCCTTGACACCTCAGTTTCACATATATTTAAATATGTGGACGACTTATTTCTCATCGTCAACCCCAACGACATTTCCCTAATCTTACACTATTTTAACACTTACCATAGCAGGCTCCAATTCACAATCGAAAGAGAAAAAAACAACAGCCTCCCCTTCCTCGACACGATCATAATCCGGAATCCAGACAACACTTTAACTTATAACTGGTACACGAAACCGACTTACTCAGGACGACTTCTTCACTACTTATCTGACCACCCTTTCCACCAAAAAGTCAACACTGCAAAAAACTTAGTGAACCGTGCCCTTTCACTCTCCCATCCCACCTTCCACAAAGAAAACATCAAAAAATCGAGAAAAATCCTGTCCGCCAATGGTTACCCTTCACACATCATAAACAATATAATCAAAAAAGCATTGACACCAACATTACACTCACCACACACGAGTAATCCCATCAACATCACGAATGTACCTATCCACAGATCTCTTACACACATCCACTCTCTCTCCCAAAAAATAAACAAATCCCTCAAAAAGCATATCCCCAATCTCATCACAGGCTTCACTACCACTAATAAACTTTCCAAAGTATATACTAAACTAAAAGACCCTATCCCTAAACTCAACAAAACCCATACAGTATATAACATTAAATGCACTACACCACTTTGCAATGCCACGTATGTAGGAGAGAGCTCACAATACTTACATAAAAGACTAAAACAACACAAATATGACATCACCTCCAAAATAATAGACAGCACAGCACTTTCCAAACATGCATTATCCCTAAATCATTCCTTTGACCTGCAAAACCCATCCATTTTAACAACTCAACCTAATCACACAAAACGCCTCCTAGCAGAATCAGTACATATCCACCTACAACCCAATCCCATAAACCACAAAAAAGACAAAGAAGTCATCTCATCACTCTACAACAACATCCTCCACTCCATTAAGTAGACATAGTTCCATCCACCCAGCCCTTAGCGTCTTCACCCTACATATTTTCCCCGGCTAATTCCCCTTTAATCAAACTATTCCCATTAATCTGATCCTTATTCCAAGTAGCTTAAAATTCTTATTTATTAAAAAATTTAATTAAAAATTACATTTATATATATATATTTTTTTTTTAATAAAAATATACTTGTTCATTATTTTTGCCCTGCTTCTTAGTCCTTTCACTCCAACAATACCTAACGGTACTTCACCCCTCCCACCTCTACTTTCACCGGTGTTCCTTTCCCAACCTTTCACTGGTAGTACACTCATAGACCACAGTCATAATTGAACATGTAATAGAGCACACAAATTCTGTATTTACAAGGTCTGTAATAGTTCCATAATTTTTCTATATTTACCTGTGTAATTTGTTTTTAGTTTTCCATTACCATTTTTGTTTTTGTTTTTGTTCTGTTAATGCTAGCTAGATTCTTATGTATATTTTTTATATTAATAAAAACCCATTAATAAAAAACACTTTAAAAAATTTTTTTAGTGTTTTTCTTATGATACCCCCGGCCGATCAGCCAACTAAGAGATTCTTTCGTCAGATTTTTTCGTTTGCTAAAAATTTACAAAAGGTAGTGTATTTATATTGTTTATGTCTAAAAGCTAAAAATATTTACACTATTATTGCAAAATTAACGCAGAATTTGTAAAGGAACGATGCTTAAACTTGTTTGAACATGTTTATACTTCTCTGAACAGAATAGTCCTAGCATGCGAGCAGGCCGCTGCTGCACTTTGTGTTTGAACATGCATAGACTTGCTTAAAAATATATATATACTTATATATTCTTAGGGACGGCAATATGTCTTTTTGTCCGGGGCAGCGTAACTGCTCGAGCGGGCGCTGCAGCCAGGCTGCTCTGCGGGCAAATGACTCGTGGGAGATCAGCTCAAGGCTGGTGTAAGATTGCCTAGGTGTACTCAGGGAAATTAGTAGCCACAATATGGGTTTCCTGGTACCCGGGCATTCGGGTCACAGAGGCAATGAGGCGGCGAATCGTCTGGCACGGGTGTAGGTTCCATTGGAATCCTTATCGAGCCTGAACCGTTCTGTGGCGTCGCAAGATATCTCAGGAGTGCATCTATTAGAACATGGGTGCGTGATCGATAAAGGGAATCGGGGGCTAAAAGCCCAGGCCAAAGCAGGCGAAAGCGTTCATTCATAGCTAGTCGCCTAGGCTAACTGCCAGGAGACCATAAGGATAGCAGTTGACGTTTTCACTGGCCATTGTAGACTTAATAAGCACATGGTCCTGGCAATGGATAGCCAGTGTAGGTTTTGGGAAGAAGAGGAAACAACACTGCACGTTTTGTGTCAATGCGAGGGGCTTGCATGGCTGCGGTTTCACATCTTGGGGGAGGAGAAGCTGACGCCTGCAAGCCTTAGCCAGGGGCCTTTCTGGGGTCTGCTATGTCTAATAAGGCAGACAAGACTCGAGAGGGTGCTCTGATGGGGGATCCTCTTAACTGACCACCTAAGAGCCTCTCCAGATTTTAAAGTTCAAATAAAGGGCAGGCGGGAGAGGAGATTGCAATTTATGGGGTGCCACAATAGACCCTTGGGAGTCGTGGTGGCGTAGGTGTAGGCTGAAGATGGGATACCACAATAGACCCTAGGGGGTCGCGGTGGTGTGGGCTAAGAGCAAACCCCTCATAGAATCTAATCTAATCTAAGGGTATTGGGAAAGTAAAAAGATTAATATTCTTGTGTTTTTTCCTCCTCTTGTAAATAAAGTAAATCCAGCGATTTCTTACCATTGTCATGCAATTAAAACAGCTGATCATCTGGCCAGGAACGAGACAAATACTCCGTTTTGTAGTCCAGAGCCTGTCCTGGGGATAACCAGTGGAGCAATCCGTACAGATATTTGGAGACTGGACCAGAAGCAAGCATGAGGCGCTCTGAGGAGTGAGAGCCCAGCGGCTATGCACACTAAAAGGATTATTCCAAAATTGTGTAAAATGACTTTTAGCCTGAGTAGAAACCAAATTTCTCTAGTAACGAGGTTATTCACGGGTCATGATAGGTTCAGGAAGCATCTGTACAAGGTGGGGCTAAGAAGCTCGGAACCCTTGTGCAGACTGTGTCAGGTGGCGGAGGAGGAGGAGGAGGAAACGGCTCACCCACTTGCTTTATTGATTGCGTAGCAATAACCGAATTGCTTTTGATATTATTGCGACCTACGAAACCTTTTGGTATTATTGCGACCTGAGGAGATAGTAACGCAAAAAGATATAATGGGGAAAGCCCTTAAACTCCTTAGGTGCGGAAGGGTTCACCTACTAGAAAAGCGGGAATGGCACACAATAAGCTGCGGTGCCGGGGTACAGCCCACCCGAAGCGGAAAATCTAATCTAAATCGAAAGCAATAATTAGAATGATTAAATGGCCTACATACGGTTTACTAAAGGCTTAAAAATTAAATGAATTGCAGAGTTTCTGGCAAGATTTGTAAATTTGTTCAGCTAGTACTGGCATTTGTGTTGAAACGGTATTGGCAGTATTGTGTTGGTGATTATGACTTGATTAGCTGCTAAATTTGCAAGCTTAATGTAAGAAATCCCTCTCTCTGTGTACCCTCCCTAGTCACACTGAAAAGATAGGAATGGAGAAATGAAATTTCAAAATATAATTCATATTTAAAATTCATTCTATATTTCCTCCTTGGAATATTTCAATATTTCCTTTAACAATATTAAGTAAAAGTA